>JAVQJL010060963.1:0-27734 GCA_036024295.1 Nannoperca obscura | reverse complement strand
CCCCCCCCCCCCCCCCCCCCCCCCCCCCCCCCCCCCCCCCCCCCCCCCCCCCCCCCCCCCCCCCACTACGGTGTTTTAGGGTCTTGCTCTATAATATAGTCTGTTGAAACCCATTATGGGCCACATTAGCTCAACTCTTACCCGGCTGTCTTCCTGCGCCAATTACAGCGCTTGTGATGACGTCCGATCCAGTATAATATGTAATATGACATAATGGTGGAAGCATAAGAGGCAGCATTATATAATATGTATGCAGATAACAGCAGTGAGAGGATGGTGGGAAAACTGAAGAAAGCAGTTTCATGCATGTGAATTTACTTCATGTGCCATATTGATAATAACAAGCTGACACAATGTCAACCAGCATTTGAAAAGAATGGACTTTGACGCCTGTGTATGTTATTGTGCAGTGTTACTCCTCATTTAAACTCCTCACTGCTGCTCTCTGGTAAGGTCCTCCTCTCAGACTGTTGTTGGCTGCACACATCTCAATGTGACCAGCCTTTATGAATAAAACATTGCTAGATCCATGATGAAAAAATATATCCCTTTGCTGAGTACAATATTTGGAGCATGTGGAATAGCTCCATGCTGAGTCTGCATTTCTGCGACAGGTTCAGTGGTTGCTTAGAACAGGAGGTGACAAGCCAGATCATTCACAGAGCTTGGTGTTTCACTTATGTGAGCTATGCATTTGGCCAAGGCTGCGCCTCACTGTCTGCAGTTATTTTACCAGATTATTCTCTAGAGCTTTCTTGTCACACAGCAGAATCTGGTGGCAGGCCAGATGTCTTAACGTTGCATTTATGAAGCCTCTTGTTTAGGCATGGGTAGATATCCAAAGCTGTATCCTTAGTGACTTCAGTGTTCTTGTTTTTCCCCTATCTTTATAGTGCCACAGTGAGTTCTATCAGGCCAATAAAAGCAGCTTAGGGAGTTGACACAACAATTTGGGAGATTTTAAGCATATATAAATAACTAACATGTTAGAATGGAAGTAGAGGGATGTGTCAGAGAAGCATTTTAGTGTAAAAGATGTCACCCTTTAACACTACTGTGGAGGTCAGACAGTGAAACCCATAACCTTCCTTTTTAACACTGATCAGAAAAACAGTGGGGTTAGCTCTTTTTGTATTCTGCCCTGTACTGTTTGTTCTCCTCTGTGATTTAATATCTTGACTGTGTAATGAGGACTCACCTTGTATTATTGTAGCTCCTAGCTACTGTCCTGTCCTGTATCCTTCATGTCTTGTATGATGCAGGGCACATATTCAATAGGACCAGACACCAATATGAGGACACAGGATTACAAACAGGACACAGTAGCCACCTCAAGGCCCTCATTACACACTAGACACACTGCATGAGACAGGGCACAAAATGAGTGCCCTTGAGCAAGGTAGCTCACCAGCAGCTACTCTGGCAGCGCTGCAAATAGAAAAAGACTGGCTGCATGGCAGCAAGAATATTCAAATATAAGGGTTGTAATGACATGAGACATACTTGAACCCCAAAATATGACACAGAAACAATCATATACACTTAAGTTCATGTTTACTAAAGTTCAGACAGGCCAGGGTCAAAACCAGGGAGTCAGTCCGACAGGCAAACAGGTCTGACGAGGAGCAGGCAGGGGAGTCCGGGTAATCCAAACGGGTAGGTCAGGCAGAACTGATAACAGACCGCTGGAAAGCTAGACAAACACATTCGACATGAGATGAAACTGGACTGGTATAAATACTGAGGGACTGATGAGTGCATGAGCTGCAGGGGAGAGGAATGATGTGATTAGCAGGGCAGGAGGGAGTGATATGATATGAAAACAAACAACATAATAATAAAACTAAGAGCTGGCAGGGTCATGACAAGCGTAAAGGAGGGGACCTGTCCTCACTAGAAAAAAAAAACAGTGTTGGCCACTTGTTCTAACACTTAAATTGATCTAAGTTTTTTTTTCTTCTTTTTCTTCCTGTAAAATAACCTTAAGTTACCACTTGGAAGTATCTCTGGAATTCAGGAGAACTTTCTAAAAAGAGGCCATATACAGTTTGCGGCATCAAAACTGTATGCATATATGCTATACACATTGTTGACATGTTTGGCAGGGTGAAACTTTTGTTGGGAAAAGGATATTGGCCAAGGAATCTATGATGTTAAAGAGACAATGAGGCATGCTGGAAAAGTGGGAATCTTGTATTTTTTTGTGAAAAAGCAGAGACTATATTTGTGTGAAATAATAGGTGTTAGGAATACATGAACAAATCCACTGCTTGGTCAAATTGTCAAAACACAAAAGATTTTGTTTTCATCTAGCTATGTTTAAATATTTTCAAATCCTCTACTTTGTCTACTTTTAAAGATTTGGATTGAATTGACGTATGAAATGGCTTCATTGTCCTCCCAAGAACAGTTACATCAGCCATTTCAGCAAGTTCCCCAAAACATCTGTTAACAATCAAGTGACAAAGCCCTCTAGCAGCTGTAGGAATTATGACAGAAGCAAATGAGAAAGTCAGTGTTATAGGGGGACAAAGTCCACTCCAGAGGAGGTTGGGGTGGATGGTTGGGTCAACTCGAAGAAATTGCTTTGCAAATGTTTAATGAGGAAGGAAATGCATTCTTCATGCTTGTTAGACCTCAAGGATGCACATGGTGCATTTTGGTTAATGAAAACATATGTTTTGTTTTGTTTATAAGAAATCTTCACAGGCATCTTTAACCTGCGTTCACATCATAAGACAGATTGATTTAATGGTTTTGGAAAGCACAGACAAATGATGAGTATGTGGTCTGTTGTTTCCTGATTAGAGAGATTTATGTTTATTGTACCTATGGATGGTGCCTACAGTGGGTGCGATTATCATTTGTGTCTGGTTCATTGCTTATCTGCTGCTTTTGGATTTTATCTGATCAAATTGTATATGTATATTACCATATATGTATTTCAATCCCTTATCTGAGTGGACTGATAGAAGGACTGATCTCCAGAACCTGACGGACAGTATGGACTTTTTATTCAACAGAATGTGTTAGTATTGTATTGCTTTCAGGGACTCTAGCTGCCTGATTATACATTAAAATATATATTATTTGTGCCTCCTGTTAGGGGAGCTGCCCTCCAGTACATCTTAGTGTACACTGTCACAACTGGGACACCAGAGACTGCAGTCCACATTTAATCTCAATGTTGTGGAAGGCACTGAAGAAACAATGTTGCTGTTTGATTAACAGTAAAATGTAGTGTCTGTCTTGTGTTTACAGAAGCCAGCCAGCTCAACATCTATGGGGCCCCCATGAGGTGAGCCACCAGCTTTATTTCACAATCTACAAAGTTCTTGAATCTTTTTAACAAAAAAAAAATTCTAAAATAAAAGTAAAAAAATGTAACACCTACCACAATACAGATTTTGTACGGGATCTGAAACCTTGCACTTTGTTAACATAAGAATAGTTGGAAATTAAGTTGTAGACATTCTGCTTTAGCCATTTCATTGGCACCCATTTCATTGGTTTCAACAATTTTTCCTGTCCCTCTACTCCAATAGGATTGTGCGTAAAATAGCACTGAGACAGTCTGATTCATCAAGTCCAGAGTCAGGCTTCAGGAGGACCAACCCAAGCCCTAATATGAGGCAGAAGAGAGGTAAGAGGTCGGGGCGGCTGTGGCTCAGGAGGTAGAGAGGGTCTTCCATTAATCCTAGGGTTGGCGGTTTAATTCCCGGCTCCTCCTGTCAACCTGTTAAAGTGTCCTTGGACAAGACACTAAACCCTAAGTTGCTCCCGATGAAGGCCAGCACCTTTCATGGCAGCTTGGTTGCCATCGCTGTATGAATGTATGGTTGAATGAGATCAAGCTGTATTATTATAAGTGAAGACCATTTACCATTACCAATGTTTCTTTAAATTGTAAACAAATACAAGTGGTGGGTGGTTATGTATAGTATATGCATATGACTTATATGTTTAATTACATGTCTATACAGTGTCCAGGATTTAAAGCCTGTAAATATATTTATAATGTTCAGGTTAGTGGATGTTGTAGTGTTACAGGGTTATTGACACTATATGGCTGATGATAACTGTTCATCATAGTGATGGGCTGTGGAAAGAAACTGTTCTTGTGTCTGGTTGTTTTGGCATACAGTGCTCTGTAGCGACTACCAAAGGGGAGAAGTTGGAGCAGGTTGTGTCCAGGGTAAGATGGGTGTGCAGTGATGCTTGCAGTGATGATTTCCTGACTCTGAAGATGTATAAGTCTTGAATGGAGGGCAGGTTGGCACCAATGATTTTTTCTGCAGTCCTAACTGTCCGTTGTAGTCTGTTCCTGTCCTGTTTGGTGGCTGAACCATTCCAGACAGTGATGTATGAACTGAGAACAGACTGGATGACTGTGGTGGTAAAACTGGATCAGCAGCTCCTGAAGCAGGGACACTTCCCTGGCGGTGCCAGTTTTGATTGTCTGGGTTTTGGATGTGATTTTCCCCAGCCTCACCTGCTGTCTTCTGTCTGTCAGGAGGTTTGTGATCCACTGACAGATAGGGGCTGGCACAGTGAGTAGCGTGAGTTTAGAGCAGGGGACTTCTGGGATGATGGTGTTAAATGCCGAGCTGAAGTCCACAGGATCCTCGCATATGTCCCTGGGGAGTCGAGGTGTTAGAGGATGTAGCGCTGTCCCATGTTATTTGCATAATCCACTGATCTTTTTGCCCGGTAGGCAGTCCAGCAGAGGGCCTGTGATGTCCCTCAAGTAGGCCAACACCAGTCTCTTGAAAGATTTCATGACCACAGATGTCAGTGTGACAGGCCTATAGTCAGAGGGTATAGACGGATTCTTGGGGACCTGGATGAATGAGCATTTAAAGCAGGAGGGGACTTCACAGACCTCCAGTGATCTATTGATGATCTGTGGGATGATGGGGTCCAACTGGTCAGCTTAGCCTTTCAGACAGAAGGTGTCTGCCTGATTTTCCTTCTCTGTAAGAACTGACACACATACTCTTCACAGATCCTGAGTGCAGGCGGGGGGTCAGTGGGGAGGGGTGAGGGGGTGGCAGAATGTGTAGATTGGTTGTGGGATGTTTGAGGCAGAGGGGGTGAGAGTAACGGAGAGTAAAACACCTTCCGGTGGTCGGCCAGTTGATAGCACTCCACAGTGTGGGGGTGGGTTCCTGTAGCTGGTGATGTTCTGCAGGCCTCTCCACACTGAGGTCACACAGGGTCGTTGGCTGAAAACAAGATTTTCAGTGTATCTTATCTTTGCTACTCTGATCTCCATTGTACTGGAGATCTACTGTACACAGTAGATGAACTCAGCACAGTCAAAAGTAGACCTGTAATTCCAGCTTTGCATTTTTGGTCCATATCTTTACAGTCTTGACCACAGGCTTAGCAGATTTTAGTTTATACATGTAAGTCAGGAGAAGATGAACCAGACAGTGCTCAGAGAGTCCTAAAGCTCCACGGGGGACAGAGCACCAAACGTCATATTGTAAATTGCATCCTTTGCTGAGTTTATTGTGGCAACAATGTAAAAAGAAATAAAAGGCCAGGCGAGACAGCACATGCTCAAACAGAGAGATACACAATATCAAAGCCATTCATCAACCCTTGCACACACAGCAGGAAAGTCTCTACACATACAGACACACACACGCACAAACACAAATACACTGTTAGGCGTAAGATAACAGGTACAATTTCACACTTGTGTGAGAAAGCTCTTTGTTGATATTTTCACTCATTGGAAAGTAACACCGTCTGCCATCATCCCTCCCTTTCTATCTATCTATCTCTTCCTTCTCTACATCCTGGCTGCCCAACTCCCTTCATGCCTCTTTTTGTCTTTTTAGGTTAGGTGTCTTTCCATTAAATCACTACATATGGATGTAGAATACAAGCCATACTTTTATCTACATAGATAAAAGCAAATCATGCGTTGGCAATATGTTGTTACACAGACTTATAAATTCTAAATTGACACCACAATCAAGGGAGGCATCCTTTCCATTGGAGGCAGATAAGCACTGCTGATGCTTCCATCTATTTCATCCACACCGACTCCAACATCCATTTGGAACCAGCTGTCCTATCAGCTGCACAGCTATACTGTGGTGCTGAAAAAAACTCAGTGAAACTGGGGCTCAATCAATCAGTTTTAATGTAAGCTGGTGATTTTATAGATTATTAATAAGGAGACATTGTAGAGGACAATATTTTACAGTATGATGTAGAATAAAGTATATACTGAAAAGCATGGATGAAAACTTTTTTTGATTTTTTCAAATCATTATTTTATTATTGCGGCGTCATCTGACAAAAACATTAATACAGTGATGATACAGTGATATTAGTGACATCAGTTGTGTGATCAGCTATATCAGCATTTACAATTAGTGGTCACAGAGAAAGTTAGAGATGACAGAGAGCTGTCTTCGCCACACTGACATTGTGACTGGACAGCTGTGGACGTAGCTGATTACTCTGCCAAGTGACAGCAAGCAACAGCTGTTGATGTGGATATGTTGGTTAATTGTATACAATAAACATAATTGGCATCTAAGTTGCATTGAAACATACTATACTTATGGGAAATGTACCCCTTCATTTACAACCTTAGCAGCCCATTAGCGCTAACATGTTAGGCAAATTAGCTAGTATCTATGGTACAACACACCTGAAGTTAATTTAAATAATTTCATTTAACGATTAACGTATAAGTTAATATATTTGGTTTTTACCTTCTTAATCCATATATTCCAGCTGCTGCGTTTTCTCCACCGTCACCAGAGTTCAAGGAGAAGAGCGCAAAAAAAACAGATGTGGAATTGAATTGGTCAGTGATGCAAAAGCTTAACTCCGTTAAACAGCAGCGCCCCCAGAGCTGTTTGAACACCGCAGGTGCTCAAAGAACACCCAAATCAACACCCATCAACTCAAAAAAATTTGCACTGGAAAATTTACACCAATTCACTCTATTAATTTTGCTGTTTATGTTGGTCTTATATTTTATTCAAACGAAGCTCTAAGTACCCTCGTACACAGTTAGTGTCCCTGCTTTCACTCAGAATTTGCTTTAGACACACACACACTCTTCCAATCCCCACTGCTAGTAGGACACTAGCTGACACTTTTTTGTCTCACCCCTCAAATGGGTGTCTGGCCACTATTATAAACCTAACTCTACAAACCCATACCTGTCCCCTTGTATCCATTCACACCTTTGCCTCTTTACTCTTTCTCTATCTTCACTGTCTCTTTCTCTTTCCCTTGTTTGTCTCTTCTTTTGTCACTCCCCTGCCAGTTATTTTCTTTCTGCCCTCTCTCTCTACCTCACCCACTGCTTTGTGTTCTCCCTTTTAACATTCTATTTCTCCTCTCCTCTCCTTTAAAAGAAATCTTTTCACACCATCTCATCTCCTCCCCACCCCCCTCCATACAGCCTCCTCCCTCCCCTCCCTTAATCTCATCTCTTTTCCTAGACTGTTTGTTTTTCTAGATGATGCATTATTGGTCCAAAATGAAATGCTTTATGCTGTAAAATCGTGCAATTACTTTTCGAACTGGTGATTGTTCATGAAGTGGTGTGCCCTTCAGCCCAGACAGACAGACACATAGATAGATAGATGGAGTGGGAATAGACGAGTCACTCTGATGGACAGGTCAGACAAATTAATTAATTTGGCAAAAGGTAGCTGAAAGCTTGAGAAAATGCTAGTGAATGGATCTTGAGTTAAGATTCTTTTGTTCAATGGTTTCTTATTTTTCTTAGGACTCTGGCTAAAACGGCTGTTAAAAAAGTAGCTTCCCTCTAGGGCTCCATAATAAATCCTAATACTTACAATAGCAACCAATGTGTTCATAGTATCAAGTATCAAAAACTTATAGAAAGTTGACATTGAATGATTGGTTAAATTGGTTAAAAGGGTTTCTAACTTAAGACTATATTTTATTAAGGATGGCCATTATAAATGATTTAAACACTGACCTGATAGAAACATTTCCTCAATGACAAAATTTGTAAATTTGATATACTGTCGATAAATTGCGCTTGTGAACATGCATAAAACAATTTCTATTTTAAATCAAACATATGGCCGTTCTTTAGGAACAGATTTCCCAAAATAGTCACAGCTAGCTAAACAAACCACATGCTATTGTTTTCTGTCTACGTGAACACATACACGGCAGAGGCAAGTGCTCCTTCAGAGGAAACTTTTAAGTGTTGACAGCTCAACCTCAATAATAAAAAGTGGATAATGAGGTAACAAAACGCTGGTGGTGTGGTGATTTGGAGATTTGGAGATTTCTCTTTTTAGCTCATATAACATTATGTTGTATAGAAATAGTGACTGATTTATATTGCGATATAAGAGAAAAATATTATTGTGATAAAATTGTTTGCCAACTCACCTAGTCCTACATTGTATTCAGCCAAAGTTCTTAATTTATCACTGATGCATTAAGCAGTTTGGCGTAATTCGAAAAAAGTATTGCTTTGACATTGGTACAGAATTGGCACCAGTATAGAACGTTTTCTAACCACACTCAACTCCTTCTCTTTCTCTTCTTTCTCTGCTGTACTAACTCCTGCTCCCTCTTGCTTTCCCACTCAGTTGACGCTTCGGCCAACCAATCAGGCCACTCAGCTGCTAATCCTAGGAAACGCTTCACCTTGCAGGGACTTTCCAACAGGAGGTCTCTTCAAGCAGGTAACATCACGATGCGTCACATCGAGTGCTTGCTTATGCCACCTTCATCATGATCATCGTGATCACCGGTATCTTTGTCGACACCCTCGTCCTCATTGTCTGTTCTTTTTTCTTTTCATCTGGTGGTGCTGTCAATCATCATCTTCATCACAATGATAATAATAATCATCATCATCATCATCATCCTGAACAGCAGCAGCTTCCACCTTGCCTTTGACATTTCTAGTTTAGTCTCCAAGTGCCAGCAGTGTCTCTGCATAATAAAGGCCACATCTCCCTCTACTCCCCTTGCTCTGCTTTTATCTGTCCATGCCAGTATTGTCTACATCTGCTCGCACTACAACAAGGACACTGTGATTTAGGAAAGACAGTGACAGGGTACTGTTGAAAAGACAACATTTTAAGACAGGGAGATTGCAGATGGACTGAAAGAGAGAAGCTGCGTCTCTTCTGCGTTAGAGTCCCGGCAATGCACTGCAATGTCTGTGCACTGCGCTAAATGTCACCCTCTAATATTCGAGCCCTCTTGACATTTGGCGGTGTATTAACATTTTTGGAGGAGAATGGGCCTTGATTTGAGGTTCAGCTTTCTATGCCTCAGCAATTCGGCCAGTCTTCAAGCCACACATGCTCCTAATAAGACTAATAAGTGAGGTGGAGTACGTTTGCTAGACCTCACGAGGAAAGGAAAAATGAAATGTTGTTTTATGGAACTTCAGATTAACTATTATTAATGAACTTATTCCAGTACAAATTAAATTCCAACGGGAATAAATCAATTTCTTGAATAGTAACCTTTATTTACGTTAACTGCAGATGGAACCAGGCCTTTTTTAGAATCAGACTCATGTTAGAGTCAGGCCTTGCTGTCACTCTGTTGATTGCTGTTAATGCAAACTCAACACTTCCTTCATGTGTGCCTATTGTCTTAATAAATTAATTTAACTGTACATTTCCACATCACTAATTTAATCAGTATATCCTCAGAGTTATGTCTGTTTTAACAATGTGTTGATATGGGTATCTCTGGAAATACTGTTTCATGAGGTTTACAGTGGCCCAGTGAATAGGACATATACCATATAACCTTAACATCTGCGGTTCAATTTAATTTTGTTTGCTGTTAAGCTACTGTCAATGAAACCCAATACTACTGTCAATGAAACCCAATACTTTCCCATTCAAAAAGGGAAAGTGTGTCCAGACTTTTGACTGGTATTGTAGGTTTCACATTTTAAGCGTTCCACTAGCTCAAAAGGCATACTCTCTCCTAGTTTATAATATGAAGTTGAGTTTTGTTGACAGTAGCTTAACACCAAATGAAAGGACAGCAAAGCAATAATAATCGAGAATAATATTTGTGCCATAAAAGTGAGTAAAAAACTATACTAGTAGAGTAGAGTAGATTGGTAAGTATGACATGACTCTGTTGTTGTACTGATGGAATCAGTGTAAATGTACACTACTACTTTTGACAATTTAGGTGGGAAGAACTTGACTGGCCTGCACAGAGCCCTGACCTCCATCCATCACATTTTGGATGAGCTGGAAAAGCCGACTGTGAGCCAGGCCTCATCGCCTAACATCACCTCACTACTGCTCTTGTGGCAGAATGGGAGCAGATTCCTGCAGCCAGGCTCCAAAATTTAGTGGAAAGCCTGAAACCTATACAACAGACACATTCACACATGGCAGTCATACATTATACACAGCTCTACGGATTGCCCTGAGCAATGAATGAGGGGACTGAAATCAAGGGCCATTCTGTCTGCTCCGTCCTGTGACTTGCAAGCACTCTTACATTCACACCATGGCTTGGCTGTTTTTTTTTTTTACAGTGACAGCATTCCGACTCAACAGCCTTGTTCTCACTGCCAGCATAAATCCTTTTTTCCGTTGTTTGCCGTATCTAGATTGTATCCAGATTGATTTAAGAAATTGGGGACAGCAAAAAAACAACATATGAAATGTGATTTTTGCAAATCCGATCCAACCCCCCAGAATTTCCTTGAGGCCAATCATAAGTCCCTCGCCATAGCCTCCCCAAACTCCTCCCACACCTGAGTTTTTGCTTTGGCGACCACCACCTTCATGGCCTTCTGGTACTTCTCTTCAGGAGACCTCTGGGCCAACTAAGCCTGAAAGGCCTCCTTTGTCAGCTTGCCTGCCTCCTTCATCACTGGTGTCCACCAGCGGGTTCTTCCTTTGCCACTACCACAAGCATTGCAGACTGTCTGACCACAATTCCTAGCAGATGCCTTCACAATGGAGGCTTTGCACATACATGACCCACTCGGTCTCCAGTCTCCAGATACATGAGAAATTCTTCTGGAGATGGGAGCTAAAGACCTCGCTGAAAGGGGAATTCATAGTTCACCCTCACTACACGTTTGGGTTTACTATGTCTGTCCGCCCCTGCCATTTGATCCACCTCACCACCAGGTTCACCCAAGCGTCCAAGACATGAGGCTGCAGATCTGATGATACGACCACAAAGTCGATCATTGATCTTTGGCCTAAGGTGTTTTGGTACCAAGTCATCACGCTAAGCTCCAGTCCAGTTTATTTTGTTGTGGGTTTTTTTGTTTTCTTCAGTGTTCATCTTACACTTTTGGCAATATATTTAGTTTTTCTTCCATTATTTCATGCATTCCTGTTTCCTCTTACCAATTGCTGTTTACATGGATTTCAAATGTAAGGTGTCAGTAGTAGTCAGTAGTAGTAGTAAGTAATTTGCAACTTTTGATAACTGCAGATAATCGTCTATTAATATTATTTTTTATTATTGAGTAAATCTAGTAGTAGTATCATCTTTATAATTTTATTAAAAGGTTAAAAGCCTTGTGTTTTCATGTGAAGATGGGTGTCAAGAAATGAGGTGTGAAGAACATTAAACAAATAACATCTTCCCTTCTTTAATTCTGTCACACACACACACTCACACACTCTTTCCTCCTAACTCTGCTTCTTAATTTCCTCTCCCTTTACTCTATTTTGCTCTGTCTGTCTGTCCTTTCTGCTCTTTTTCTGTGTCTCTTCCTCCTTCCTGACCCTTCTGCGGCTATAGAGCCTGCCGCTAAGGAGGCAGAAGTTGCCCGCCGCTTCTCTTTCACCTCCTCTCTCGCCTCATCTTCTTCCTCCTCCTTCACCACGAGACGCACAAAAGGTACTTGATTAGCCGTCCAAGTCTTCCTGCCACCACATTTAGCTAGTACTATATATTTACTTGTTTTTACACTCTGCCTTTTTCTGTTCTGTTCACATTCACTTATACAGTCACACACACAGCAAACGTATGGATGTGCAAATACTGTACACAGAGTTGTGAAACTCAACAGGTTGTATGTCAATTATTACACTGCAATGCTCGATAGACGAATTTAGTGGTGCAGTGTTGAATAAAAAGGTGTCTAAATAAGACCTTTAGTCAAATTATTATAATATAAAGAAAGACCAGTATGAACAAAAATATTCTTTGCTGTTACCTGAAAGTTCAACTCGTACTAAATTGCATGTTTTTTTTTCCTGCTACCTATCTGTAAAAAAAGAAAGAAGAAACTATAATATTAATTAATATTTGACAGCACCCTCTGCTTTTGATTCTCTGCCTATGCACACCAGCATTGACAAAATAATTTAAGGGCAAACGGTCTTATATTCAAATCCATACTGTGGCACACCCTGAATTGAGTTTGCAACATTTCCCACAATTCACAATACATACATAGGTTAACCAAGTTGACTGCAATGGGCTCCGATTACAGGCCAGTGTTTATTGTGCAGGTTAAAGGACATGTGCATCCTAGAATGTAAGCAAATAGTTTATAGGAATGACATTTTTGCACCATTAATTAACTAAATGTGATGATATACATAGAAGCAAAATTATTTGAATAAAGTAATATAAATCATTTACATCTCTGTTACTGTCACTTCCAGACAGCAACTTGCAACAGATTCAAAAATAGATGTGGACCTTCTTGCACAGACCTCTCGTTAAGCTTCAAGCATGGACACATCTTGTCAATAATACAAAAGTACATTTAAAAAGCACTTTGTTGTGATTTCTTTAATGAAAAAAAAATTGTCATTTAAGATAGACTTATAAATAATTTATAACAAATATCTACATTAAGGTTTATACAGCACATCTCAGTAGGTAGTATGTGTATATATTCTAGGTTAATTTTGAGGTAGAAAAATGTGTTGACACCAGACTTCCAATTAAAAGACGAGAACACAGTGTTTAGGTTGTTTGCCCTTCAGTACAGCCTAGGTTCCCAACAAACAATTTGCTATTTCAGACCTTCTCAGGTCAGTTATGAACAAAACACACTAAAATGGAATCTGTGGTTAGAAAATCATGTATATGTGTGTACATGTATAGAGAGGGGGCAAAAAAATGCAATTTTCTTATTACCTTCTCCCCATTTACTGCTCTCTTGAAATTTATGGGATGTATAGAGAAAGTCGAGTCTTGCTGAGAATGAAAACAATGTTAAAGGCAAGAAAAAGAAGATGGAAATGAGACATACATATTCGTTTAAAAATGCGACAGTAAGGAAATTAGAATTTTGATAAGCTGACATTTGAAACATAGGGTGACATTAAACGTGGCAGAAGAAGTACAGTTTACTTTAGGAATACAGATCCAGTTTTCAACCGGGGGGGGGGGGTTAAAAATGCTAGAGCAGTTTTCCCATTAACAAGTTCACTCCGTTTGTTCTTCATTTGTTCTTCCACCTTGTGCATTAATATCAGGAAACAATATTATCGCTGGTGATAAAAACACACACAGCGGCACGACAGTACCTGTGCTATGCTTATGCCACAGTGTCATTCAGATGATTACACAAGTTTTAAACAATCCCCAAGTTCTTAACAAAGATAAATGTTTAGCACAGTATTTACAGAATCAAAAAGATTTGTAATTTTAAAGGAAATCAAATCCGTTTAAACCAAGACAGATTTATGAGCCAATTTTAAATTGTCATGGAATTAGTTTTCACACAAGATGAGCGTCAAAATATTTTTCCTCACAAACACATAAAGAGTTTAATTTTCATGTATGCCAGTTGCTTACAGTATGAATATCCAGCAAGCGCTTTATTTACAGAACTGGTGCTAAGCTTCAGTCTTCCGACACTCATGATGGTCATTAATTAAGCCACAGAGATCACGTGCCATGATAGAAGCCCATTGTTACGGATCTAATCTAAAAGGGGCTTTAAATATTGTCTAAGGGTGTTTTGGAGGTAATTCTGTCAGTATGTCATTATCTAATTAAGCCTCTGGTTGCATGTTATGTCCCCTGGCCAGGTCCCCTCTCTGCTAGCATAAAGAGCAAGAGACATGAGATAAAGAGTGACCCCACTCCATTTGGTTATGAAGGTACATGAACATGGAAAAATATATCTTGGATGTAATGTACAGGCTCTGAGCATGCTGGGCCTTTTAGCCTGTTGTTTGGTTAATTAGGTACAACTTATTTTTGTGTTTGTGGATGATGTGTGTTTGTTCACTTTCTGTATTTCTGGCCTGCTATGTTGACTTGTGTTGTGATTTGTGATGTGGTGTTTCAAAATGCATGAGCATCAAATGAAAACAGAATGCTTCTGTTGTAGTTTTTGTGTGTGAGGAGTTTGTTGGTTTTAAGCCTGTTGACTAATTGCTTGATTTCTGCATGAGTTGCACTGCTCTCTTTACTAGATAGACGGAATTGAATTTTTCTGAATCTGTTAGGACCTTCACGTTTTCACTTTTGGTTGTGGTTGACGATGTTGAGATGAAAAGGATGGTATAAAGCATTTGGCTTCCCTCTAGATACTTTGCGTGGTGCTATGGCTGCAGTCAGGAAACGTCAGAGCATGACTAGCAGCACTGCTACTGCTGCTGGCGGCACCTCAGCTGTCCCTAGATCCACCTCCCAACCAGGTAACTGCACACGAGGACATTTGTGTGTGGTCATCTTCGTGGTGGAATTAATTTCAGTTTTATGTGTTCAGAAGTTGGAAAATGTAGTTTATTTTGGTTTGTTATTTGTTGTTTGGCAATATTTTATTTTATAAAATATTTAAAAATATATTATAGTTTTATTTAGTTTCTGAGTAGTATTTCTGATGTGTTACTTCATTTCATAATTTCTTCTTCATTCTTATTCTTCTAATATCTTTCTTTTTAAAGAAATAAACTATCTAAAAACTGAGCTAAAATGCCTTTTACCAGCGATGTCCTCCTTGTGCAGCACACTCCAAGACTTCTGTAGCCAAATAAGTGTACTTTTGGTTAAATCCTCATACCTGAATAACAAAATAGATCATTTGTCAGTGCATTATGACAGTTACAAACCTAACCCTAACCCAGTGATTAAGTTTAGGCAGCTAAAGTTAATAAGGTTAAAAGTGTTGACTGTTGGTAGGAGATATAATGCAATCTGTCGTCTCTTGTGTCAAAGTCAGACACCATCAACCAGTGACGGCTGGTGATTATTTACCTCGGTGGGGCTACCAGCACTCAGGGTTTCTGCTTACACACTGGCAATGTTGTTGTCTAGCTTGGTGCACTAAAATTTGACCCCCCAAAATAGAAGACTTAATAATAATAATTTCATACTGCATAACTTTCCATGAAGTATTAGGAAAATGCATTCAAAGTAAAAACTAATTAGCTTCATGAAAATCTAATAAAAAATAATGAACTAGGCTTGCTGACTCCGTGTACCCTCTAATGGCCAGCTGCCACTGATAGGAACCATCCACCATTGGCCCTGACCTCCTCCTTAAGAAAACACCACACTTCTTCTGCCATTGATTCAATTACAGGATAACATGGGTTATTTTAAGCATTTGCTGCATTTACCTCCTGTTACAAGAAAGGTGTGTTATGGTGACCAGCAAATTGTCAGTGATAAAGATATATTACATAACAAGGTAAATTCCTGATTTAGACCCACCTTAAAATCATTTGGCTTCAGGGTGGTGAAATATCAATGTTCAGAGATAAATTATAAAGAAACTTGGATGGACTTCATTCATTTGACATGAAAGTGTCTCATTTAGAGTCAGTTAATGGTATTAGAGATTGTTCTACATGCTTTCAGAGTCATTATGTGTGTGAGAAGCTTGGCTAGACGTTTTATTATTGGAAACAGACTCAAGCTGATGAGACAAATGACTTAACTGCACAGCGTCATTGCTTTCCTGTCAATGAAGCAACATTATGCCAAGTGGAATAGTAATAATCCCCTTGTTTATGAGTACATTCTAGTGGTTAATCTGTACCGCTTCACGTCAGGCTGGGCCCAGCGGCGTCTACCTTCCATGGACACAGACGACTTTGAGACGATCCCCTCCAGTGGAGAGGAATTCTCCAACTCTTCAGAAGAGGAAGGCAACAATAAAAATGTAGGTAACGCTCAAGGTTGCAGTTCACTGTGGCCAGAAAATGTATCAAACTCTAAGTTTAAAGATATTACTTGGAGCATTAGTGGGCCTACTCTTAACCTGTTCTTAATAGTGAAACTGAACAAAACACAAAGTTAAAAAATCATTTTATTATGAACTGAAACAAGTTGATTGAAACAAATAAGTTCAGTACCACTCAACAATGTGAAACCTTGGACCAAGTAAAAATTGTATCTCGACCCGGTCCTGCTGTGTCACGTCAGCTTTCTCCATTAATCTTAATATTCTATGATCACTCACTTTCCCTCAAAAGCTCTCCACTCATCCCTTGTTTCCAATTATTCTTCATTTTTCCCTCTTTTCTACTAAATCCCCTTCTAAACCCCCTGAAAGAGGACCTCTTCGCTGCTAAATTATTTCCTGTGGACATGTGTCTCATTAGCAGCACTGACGACTTGACATTTAAGAAACGAGGGAGGACAGACGAAAGACGGGGAGAATTACAGCTGCACAGGTCTGCTGGGTATGGCAGCCTTTCCAGATCCATTATAATCTGTGTGATGTACAGTAGAGAGCCACACAGGCACACAAGCAACACATTGAGCATGTTAATGGCGCACATATGCACACTCTCTCTCAAAGAATTAACTTTTGCCTAATGCAATAGATGGCAATTTAAAATATGTATTAATAGCAACAAAAATGTGAATCCCACTTGTGGATGCAACTTACAGACAACAAAGAAGTGAATTTTGATGGTGTCTTGATGTAATCAAAACCTTACTCTCTTCTACACTGTACAATACTACAGTGCAACCTCAAATTGTCAGTCGTTTGTCAAAACTGTTGAGGGGAAGGCAGTTTGCAGTCAGCCTGTCAGAGATGAATCCTTTTTAATCCCTTAAAGCTGTACTGATCAATAGTTTTATATGAACAATATTGGAATAATCAAGTGGACTCAAATCTGTGTGATGTTCAGAATGTTGTGGAGTTCAGATTTCACTTTGAACATTTTAAAGCAGGGATCATCAACAACATCTGTCCAAGGGCCCGAATTTTTCAATGTTGTCCGGATGTGGCCCACAGGCCACCTGTTGACGAACCCTGTTTTAAAGTCACTAATGTAGCGACGCCTGCGAGCTAGTTCAGGCAGTCCAGTCGAGCTGCTCTGCTGCACACATGACATACTTCACTCTCC
Organism: Nannoperca obscura; assembly: GCA_036024295.1. Classification (NCBI taxonomy): domain Eukaryota; kingdom Metazoa; phylum Chordata; class Actinopteri; order Centrarchiformes; family Percichthyidae; genus Nannoperca; species Nannoperca obscura. The sequence continues at coordinate 10,425 of JAVQJL010060963.1, read as the reverse complement.
ACTACCAGCTACCAAACACACCTTCACAATTTAAACTGCAGAAGGTCCCATCGCTCTCTCTGCCTGTCAAAGCCACTGCTGCCCTGCATCATTACTGCTGCCTGTTCTTTCAGCCCCACCACCACCCCCGCATCCACCTGCAGGCTCCAGATAGTGGGTTTCCCCAGTATCTCATGTAAACATATGTATAAGAAACATGTCAAACGGGAGTTGTCTGATTAACCTGTTATATCTTAAAGATTTAACGTAGTTTAATGTAGTTTTAGAGCATTTAAGTGCTCTAACAAATTATATTCGACTGAGAAATGGCAAAGCATAGCTGGGAATCAATTCGGATACTTCCATGCAGTAAACTGTGTGCACTATGTACTGACGTGTGTAGAGCGTTCATTTTGACAGGGTAGAGTTGTCTCAAATCGAACACAATTACATTTACATTACATTACATTTAGGCATTTAGCAGACGCTTTTATCCAAAGCGACTTACAAGTGAGGAGGTGATCTGGGGAGTCTGGGGATGAACCCATGACCTTCTGGTTGATAAGCACACAGCTGTACCTCTCAGCCAACACAATGGTTGTGCACCAGAAATTACTGAATACAAAATCTATGTGCTTTTAGTTTAAACTGTAACAATGGCAACCGCTGCCGCCACTTTCATATTTAGTGATCCCTCCCCTTCTGCTACGTAGCCAAGATGGTGACCGTTGAGGGTGAGAAGTGTGCAGCGTTTCACACTCAACTTTCTGACCATTTTGAGTACATCATCCGGGTACTCATAGCGCTGCATTTTGCCATACTTGTCAATGTGAACGTACTTATGTATGGCGGCAAGTGTGAGCATGGAAGTACATTTAACTTACTTAACTTCAGCTTCAACATTTGTCAATTTAATTGAGATGAAATGATTGTACAGTTTGACTCAGTCATTTCTCTCTGCAGGGTGACAGTGGTCGTTTCCAGGTGCAGCTGACCTATGAGTCTCGTGAAGCGCGAGACCTCTCTCTGGAGACGGGTGACCTGGTCCAGTTCCTGGAGGAAGCGGAGAACGGGCACTGGTGAGTTCCAGTTGGCTCCACAGTAGAACTGTGGCTAGTCAGTCAGCTTGTTCCAACCCACTCATTGCTTCCCTCGTTTAGCTGCAGCTCCTCCTGACACTATATTTAAAATCTCTGGATAAGTTGATCCCCATCTTACAACACGTCTTGTTCCTAATTAAAGGTGTGAGAACATAAACTTACCAGTTTGTTCCCAGTAGAATAACAGCAAGCCTCTCACAAGTAAAGCAAAAATAAACTGTCTGGCTTTGCATTATACTTTATTTAGTGCACTCGAGCATCTCATTCACTCTGTTTGCCCTCAGTAAACTATAATTGCAGTGCAAGTCCTCTGTTTCCACTCTCATTTGTGGAAAGTGTTTTTTTAGTTCTCTTAAGGAGTTTATATTTTTGCCTCAGCATTCTTTGCAGAAGAGTTGAATCTATTATTGAAGCACATTTTCCATAGCAACAGAAAGACCAAAGTTGACGTATAACTGAGTTTTTGCCTTTTATTGTTTTGTGCTTACTTGATTCATTCTAATTATAATAATTTACAACTTAATAACAGATTAATAAAAACATTTTGCACTATAAGTACAAAAATGACATGTAAAAAATGATTTAAGTATCAACCACATTTGTAAGTAGAGATATTAAGCATCAAACCCTGCAGCCTGAAAAACAAAACCTCTCTGTTGGTACTGTTGGTATTGGAAAGATTACATCTATCAATGTTACAATCTTTTCTTTGTTTAAAGTAACCTGCATGACTGTCCTTGTAAACCATTTACAGCATAACTTATAATATCAGTTATGCCGTTATACCAGAGTTTATACCTGCTCACACGCATGATTGGGAAACACAGCACATACCCCCACCAATGACCCCACAACCCTCCATGGGCTGGACTGAAAGTTCTTGTTTGTAGTTAAATGTTATTTAACATTCACAAAGTCTAGCTTCTTCTGTTATGTAATTGAAAAAAATATATTTTGTAAAGCTTGTTTATGTTTCTCAGTAAGTTATTGGAAATAGAATAATTTTGGTACCATACTGAAACTCAGGTTTTGTATTATGAATTATATGAATTTTAAACAATTCCCAACTCTGTATATAAACCTGGACAAATGAAGATGACTGTCTTACAATATCCGTACATACCAGTGGAACCCTCCAACCTGTCCACGGTCTCCCACGACCCTGAAGAGCATCAAGGGATATAGAAAATGAATGGATGAACCTGTGCAAAACAACAACATCATAAACTTTAGATATTGTGTTGAATCCCTCCTCTCTGACAGGGTATCAAGAAAAATCTGACTTTAAGCTGCAGAAAGGTAGCATTTGAGGCAGAGCTGCTATGTTGGATTGTGTGTTAATGATAGTATATAGTTTTGCATAAGGAATGTCCTTCTTCTGTCTGTAATCATTAGCCATACCATGGCTTCCCTGGTTAAAAGTCTGTCTTGAGTTTGGTCCACATTTATCAACCAAGCCCAAGATGGGAAATGAGAGTGCAACAGCTTCTCCTCTGCTGCCCTGCTCTCTCTCTTTACCAGGATTAAAGGCTCAGTGTGGCTCGTTTGGAATAAAAATTTAATTCACTCTAACATTACCCTGATGAAGCGGTGGGAGATTCAACAACAAAACATGTGACTAATAGTCTATTGCCAAATCAAGGGAGGCGGCTGGAAACACAATGGCTTCAGATGAACAATAAATCCCTGTTTCATTCACCCACCACCACCATCTAGCTCCCCAGAAAACAGAGGCTACTGCCTTTATGGAATAACAGCCTCTGCAATCCATCGTTGAAAGAGTGGTTTGGTCTAATGCAAGCTGTCTGCATTTGGAAGTTGTGTTAGATAAAAGCTCCACTTGCTTTGAATATGCTCATTTTTCATCAGCTCATGAATATTTCAGCCCTTAAAGCTGTCTCCTGTCGTCTGCATCTATGGGTCTCATTCACACTCGTCTTTCCTCCCCCCTTGTGGAAAATGAAGAGTCCCTTGTCCTCCCTTTTCCTTTAGCTTTTTTGTTGCATCAAAGTTAATATACAGCTGTATAGAACTTTACAGAATGTGACTGATGCACTGTGTTGCTGTGTGTGTCGTATACAACCTCATATATGTTGTGCATAGGTATGTGTTCATGCATTTGTGTGGGTTTATAAAGTTTTAGGTACGTGTGTGTGCACACTACATACTATATACTAAGTAGTATGCTTGTTAACGTAACGTAAGTGATGCTGTGTAGGTAAGGTGTGCAACAGACTCAGAGAGAGGGCAGTGAAACACTGCTTTTCAGCCTGGTGTTAAGTTACTTATAATATATAATAAAGGCACCATGTATCTATGTCTTCCTGGCCACAAATCCACAAAGCCAATTAAGGTCACTTTTCACATGCTTTTATCCAGTTAAGCAGTTACTGTTATGCCCCTCTAAGAAATAAGAAACCTATGGTGCCGGTACAATAAAGTGTTACTGTGTTTACCTCCCCTGCATTGTGTTTCATGTTCTAGGCTAGTCAAGAACCTTTTAACAGAGGAAACAGGGCTGGTCCCATCCACTATACTGCAAACAGCATCTGAAGGAGGTCACTCAAGTAACAACACTGCTACTTCTGACTAACCACTGGAAGCTTTGCTGTAACACACTCACTCACCCACCCACTCCTCCCTCCCCTCCTTTACTCCAACTTCGTCAATTGCCCCGTCACGCTCTCACGTGCCATTTGGGCCAGAGGGGTTGGGTGGGCCGTTGCACTGGGAGAAGGAGGAGCCGTTGGACAGGGTTCAGGTTGGATGCAAGGATGGAGTGGAAGGAGATGGAAGAGCTTTGGCTTGTTGAGTTGAATAATCAGAGCATGATGTCACTCTACCACCCAATGATTTCTTTCTCTCTCTACTCTCTCTAGATGCTGGGAGTGGATGTAGGAGGAAAAAAGATTTAGAGTTTATAGATTTGTTTGTTAAAAAGGCTATTAACTACCAATGCAATTAACACAGACTAGAACCAAAATCAATTGATTGTATAATAAAGTCTCTATGCATTGAATTTTAAATAGGATTTAGAGTTAAGTTCCTCTTTAAATGATCCAGGAGACTCGTGTGTTGAGGGACAGTGACGGTCAGGTATTAACAGTGGGGAAGCAAACTTATGGATTTAGTTGCTCCTCTCACTTCACAACTATATAGATAAGTGAGACTTCCATATACACACAACTTTTATATCTATCTGAACCTTAAATGTAATGCAATACTTTTCTAACTTCATGGTTTGGTGCCACAAAATACTTTGTGTACAGGACAGACACTCGTGGGCTCTTTGCTCTTCCTCTCTCTCTGTTCTTGATCTTCAGTGTCCCCTCTGTCCTCGATCCACCTCTCCACTATCACCCTTTCATGCCAGCTTAAAGGCTGGTCCTTGAAATATTTGCCATGGCCTTGCTAGTTTTGTTACATACCTCTATCCGCCCCTCTTCAAAACAACTATCCCTTCCTTCTCACTTGATCCTCATTTTGTGTTCCTTTTTTCTGGTCTTTTTTCTTCTGTTTCTGAGGGTTTTTCTTTTCATACTTGGATGACAGAACTCCACGCTCTAGCAGTTAACCTTCAGTATTTTGGTTAAGTGGAGCCCATTTACAAAAAGCCCTCTTCACCTGTCTGTTTTGATTGCCCTCCCTATAATTCTTTATGCACTCTACCAGCTAATATTGTTGCAGATATTGAACGCCTCCCTATTATGTCTCCTTGTTTTACACTCCTATTAAAGCTGTATCTTTTGGTGTGTTATGTTTTATTGGCACTGCAGTATGGGCTGAGCATCCCTCTTCTTAAACACTGTGTTTGAATGTCACAGTCTGTCCATATTTCCCCATGCTTGTTTTGCATATTATATAATGTGTTTTTAAAGTTTAATCTGACTTGAATTTTTGTGTTTTTTTTCAGATATCTTCAGTGATCTGTGTACAGCAGCACTCTCCGACTCGAACGAAAATGAAGGCTGAACGTGTGGAGATGTGTTTTAGGACAGCATACAAACATGGCTGACTATTGTAGTTCATCACACTGAACTACAAACAGTTTTGTTGGATCACAAACACAACTGTACTTTCCTATGATGTACTTTAAATCAACAACTATTAGTTTTCTACTTGCAGTTCTTCATGATGGACTATAAATATGGCCTGCTTTTGTTTTTCAACTGTAGTTTTTTTTAACTCATTGAAGCCTCTCAGTGAAGAAAAAGCTGAATGCCACAGTAGGAAAGCCATATTTTAATTCAAGAAAGAACTCAGCTACCAACTGAGAAGTGAAGACTGAATGGATGTAGACGCCAAACTTTATAACCAAAGTTGGATGAATTCAGATTATGTACTGTAGAAAGTGGTTGGGCTGATACCTGAAAACCCGAATCCCATTTCTGACTTGGATAAACTTTCTGACCAGGTTCTGCCTCTGCTGACCCACTTCAGCTGCTTCAACTTTTCAGGTTCAAAATGCAGACTCTTAACAATAGCTGCAGTATCCAGAAGAACCTAGAAGTACTTACTTGCCTTTCTTCACCCTGATAGAGCACCCACATAACGTCATCATGATATCAGATATATTATTTCAACGTGCCCGTTCTCACCCTGTAGACTAGCAAATTATCTGTATAAATTGCTCCAAGAGCTTAAGGTTCTCTGTGCACTAAAGGACAACAAATATTTTACGTTTGGAAAATATACTCCAAGGTATTCTACGAAAATGCTTTGTGTTGGACGGACACCTAACAGATCTCTATCAATGAACACTTGCAAAAGACATCATGCTTGGGGAGGTTAACATTTAGTGGTTGAACAACCAACTTTTGTGGGGGGGGTCCAAGACTTGGGTCTCGGACTGAACTACGTCTTGGATGTCCAACTACTTATGTTTGCTACCTACATATGAATATATAGCAAACATAACAACAATATTGGTGATAAAGGAATGTACACCGTTTATTTGTTAGATTTTTGTCACTTGAGAGATTTGTCACTACGAGCAACCCCTTTGACATTACACGTAGTCATTTGACTCATTGTTTATATTGTATAAGTTTTGATTGGTGAATCAAGTTTGCTTTGTCAACAATTGAGAAAATCTAATTCTAAAAGAATTTCTTTTATCAGCTGACAGCTACACTACTTTCCAGCAGAAAATGCCTGTGAGAAATAAATCATATTTATTTAAATAATTTATCTCTGTAGCATGTTATGCTACTTGGACTCATTTCCATGTAATGGAATTTTCAATAGCCAGCTTTTAAAGAACATGTCACACTTTGTTTTGCTGAATGCCAGCTGTTTTTTATAGGCAGGACATGTTCAGGCATTCCGTGTGTCACATAAGATTTCATTCACTCGTTCACCTTTTTTTTAACTACAGTATGTTGTGGGAAAAGTCAGGGAATTGTTATTTGCTGCAAGTGATTTTTCAGGGAAATGCTTTTTTAGCAAGCAGCGCGTGGGCTGTTTTAACATCAGCTTTATAGGTTTTACCTTTTCAGAGAAGAAAATAGCACGGTTCACTAAATGTTCAATCACAGAGAGGGCCAGGAGGACATTTAGGTAAATGTAAATAAACATCAGTGTTAGTTTATTGCACATTTCTTAAGATCGATTTTCTGTATGACTGCTGTATTGTTGCACACTATTCTCCTTCAGAGGCGTTTCAGTATTGTATTGCATTTCTACCACTGAATATCCACTGTAACTTATTGGAAATGGAAAGAAGAAACCAAAATGATATCAAAAGGCTAAAGATTCACCTGATGACTGAATAGAATGTAAGACTTAGTTACTCACTAAAACTACATTGAGTAACGGGGATCAGTCTTTGAAAACAAGTTTAAGCACCCTGACCATGATAAGCAATTAAAATATGAATGTTTGGATAATGTGTAGATGGACAGGTAGATGGGTGGGTTGATGGATGGATGATTAGATGGCTAGGTGGATAGATGGAGGATCCATAGATGGATGTATGGATGGTCCATGGAAGAATAGGTAGAGAGAGGATGGATGGATGATAGATAGGCAGATGTTTTGAAGCTGTAAATGGGTATACAATCTGTAACAGAAGGCCCAACTCTTAACTCAAATATTAATTTCGTTATAATGAAATACACTCTTCTTGAACATGTTGTATATTTTGTTTATCCTATGTTAAATGAAAAATATTGTACCTTTGTAAAAAAATATTTCTATTGTACTGTATTCTGCTGCAATTCAATTACCATTTAACTATATTATAGAATGCATCAAGTCTATATTATACAATCTGTCATTGTAATGTACATATTGGTTCATTGTGATAATATGCATTTACAATATGACGTTTGTCACCATGTTTTTTTTACTTCCTTAATTCCAAACTTAAAAATGCATGCAAGACCCAGATTTGATACATAGAGGTGCTAGATTTCAAACTAAGACCACATTTCTTATAGACCATGTTACTTCCTGTTCCTACCAGAGCAAAAACACCACATACAGTCAAACCACATCCTTTAATATCAGCTACTATTTTATTATCCAGGTGAGCTAACCAGATAAAATGATGCAGTTATTATACATAACAGCAAAAACAAGGTTTATGAACTGGAAAAACATTTTGGAAGTATTTGTTGTGGCTTTGCGACAGCTTTTATTGTTGACCTTAGTATCTCTAAGCGTTTTGCTGTTTCCACTAGAGGAACAGCACCCTCCTCATGTTTTGTGCCATAAAGATATTCAACCCTATTTTCTACCAGATTTGACCAGGTGTTTTGAATTCAGTGAGAACACCAGCAGACGCTGCCAGGCTTCTCACTGATGGGTTTGTTTATTTCTGAGCTCAAACATAATGGTGGTTTATCTGACCAGGTATCATTTTTGATATCGTGCTTGCTCAAACTGTGCTCTTGAGTCACTGATTTGCTCACAAATCAATAAATCATCAGAGCATAAACAATCTGTCACTTCGTTAAACATATTTAAGGTATGTTAAAGATGACAAGATGTGTTTAGCAAGAAAAAGCCAGATTATATACATTTCTGTCCAAAATAAAAACAAAGCTGTATTAAATCCAAGTGGTTCATTTAGATTGCCAATGACTTCAAAACTTCCACTATTTATTTTGTGCTGCATTCAAGTAGTATGTGTGATACCCAAGTGCTGTAGTAGAAACTCTAGAGTGCTGAGGGAATATGGACGAATGGAATGAAGCAATAAGTGAACAATATTAAAGGTCTTTTGTAGGTCTGACTATCATTTCTATCAGAAGTTATAACATTGTACTGTGTGAAAAGTGATTGCTGAGACCCGGGAACGCAGTAACATCGCTGCTATGAAGTCCAAGGGGGCAAGAAACAAAGCAGTGGTTATAAAATAAATAACTAAACTCTGTTGTAGCTTACAGATGACTTCCTGCTTCAACTTCAACTGACCAGTTTGCTGTAGTTGTACACACTCACACCTGTCCTGTGCAATACTGTTAATAATGAGTGGCGTGCTTACTTTCTGATTTACCTTCAAATAAAGTAGTAGTTAATCTGTCGGCTAGTTTACAATCGGCCTGATCATCTGACCAAAGCCCCATTGGACACATTTTCATTGCAGTCTAAGATCTTTGCAGTTAAGTAAGAAGTTACTATTATAATGATGATAATTTTGTAATGGGCTATAACATTAATAGCTAATCTAATTCACCACATTCACATGTACATGTCCAGAATATTATTATTCACAGGATTTTGCACATGACAAAAAAACACAAAAAAGTAGCCAAAGCTACACTATCAATTTTAGGACTGCAACATTTCATATAAATAGAAAAGATGCACAGGCATTAAAGGCTACTGATATATTTTAGGACTTAACACAATATATTTGGAACCTATAAAATACCCTCCCAAATAATTAAGCTAGAGCTCAAAGATTACCCAGTGCCCGTCAACAATATTACACCGTGCCCAATTTAAATAAATTAGTAATTTAAAACAAAATCTTTACTAATATGTTAATATGGGAAAAGACACTAACAGTCATTTGCTCTTAAAGAGTCCAATAAAACAAAAAATCCTATTAGGCTACATTCAGGCAAATAACACATTTTAGGCTCATAATAATATAACCTTTGCTATTTTGTTTTGTTATAGTTTCCTGCAATACCACATTAAATTAGTTTATTCTCTTATCAATTACAACGGTATTAAATTGATGGCAATCACTAACTGACATAGATGGCAATCTGATAATTCTAGCTAACTGAAAGCAAAAGTCATGAGAACCCCCTGCCACCACTAACACCAGCAGCCAACAGATCAATGAGAGATGGGGGCAAGATTGGTCCACAAGACCAGACTGGCTCCAAAACCACTTCCTCTTTCTTTTCCCACCCCTGACCCTCGTTATATGGTTAAGGCCCGCAGATGCCTGCTTGAAACAGGCCACTCGATTGTTCACCCGCTGGATGTGGGGGATGAGATTTTACGGGGGCAGGCGAGCAAAATCGACATACATAGTATAGCCTTTGATAAATCAGTGTGCACAATTTACAATTATAGTCCCCACTCAGAGTTTGCACCTTGCGTCTATAAGCAGATGACTGGAGGTGTGATTATACGGCGACCAATCTTCCATCAACTGCTGTATTCTGGGTTGGCAAACAAATGCTTGCTATCCACGAAGATCTTTTATTTTAGGTACATCAGCTAGCCAGTATGAACACTTAAACAGCCCTTATTTAAATCATCATCCCCTAAAAGTTGTAAAGTTCATTAAAAGGCCAAATCTAGAATTAAGACTCATTGTCATTCGTGTGAGTGAACTCGAGACCAAATGGTTGGAAGACATGGTTAAAGGAAACAATGTTCTATGGGCTTTAGTCATTAGCATTCACTAGCAAGGAACACACCCTCCATATGATACGTTTAAAGGATTTATTGAACATGGTACATTTCGAATGTTTGAATATTGCTGTTGGTTTGGGGAAGCTTCGTGGGGACGTCCGCCGTGGCACTCGGGTACGACGAACCCCCAAAAAGCCTCCCAACGTGGAGAAGAGATTAGCCGATTTAAGATCTTTGGATCCGACCGGATGTAGCGGTGATATGCTTGCGAGGACCATGATTTTAAATTAAGTGTGAGACTTAGGTGGCATAGTACAACCCCCCAAAAAAAACCAACAGGCGGAGCGGCAACCCGGTGCCGGACTCCGCAGCCGGTGCTAGCTGCTGCGGTCGGTGTTCAGCCAGGGACGCCAGCGGCCTGTTGACGGCGTCCCGGCTGGTGCTAGCTGCGGTCGTCGGTGGCCCATGATTTAAATTAAGTGTGTTTTCTCCTACCTCGCCCCCCAGTGGTGAAAGCAGCTCC
>JAVQJL010060960.1:0-10237 GCA_036024295.1 Nannoperca obscura | reverse complement strand
ATTTCCTTTTAAAAAGCTTCCAAATGGAGGTTTAGATAAATGATGATTAATCACAGCCTATTATTGAGATTGACACTAGTTTATATGTAAATGTCTTGCAATCTTACATTTTCAGATCACATGTGATGTGAAAGAGCACCAAATTTATTTTAACCTTGGATCAAATGACTTTGTGTAATGTGAAAAGGGCTCTGGCATGAACTCATTGGACAGACATGGCAATCGGACAGTCTTCGCTGTCCTTATTTATAAGGAAATATGAGAAGGAAAATATCGTTATCTATGCAACACTGCCATAGTGGAATAAGTACAAAGTACTATCTACTGAGTAGACAGCTGGGCTGTGCATCCCTGCACGTCTCTGGAGAAATATGAAGAGAAATCAACTGTATCTGTGCCACCCCAGCCCACACCACCACATACACATTTCCCAGCCTCCCATACCAAATCCTTACCCCTCACTTGTCAGTCATTCCTGGGTCCCTGGTGCTCAGGGGACCACAGGCCTGTCAGACCTCCAGCAGCCCCTCAAAGAAATATCCTTCCTCCTGTCACAACCCACCCTTCCCTCCCCTACGTCACCCCCATCCCTCTCGGGCCCGGCAAACAAAAATAAAGTCACATTGAAGAGAGAGTGGCCGGGGCTCCTGCTTTGCAGATCAGTCACTGGATACCTGATTGTCACTCATGGGGTTGGGCCCTTAATCCTATTGTTTCTCCGACAGGATTACTCTCTGTGGTCCCTCTCTCCCTGTGGCTGCGTGCGGGAGAAAGACCAGATTAAGGGGATTAGCGTGTATCCTCCTGACTTGTCAAACTGGGATATAAGGAACCATTGACTTTCTTGGGGACCCTGAATGAGGGGAGGCAGAGAGGTGCCTAAAGAAGAGGTCATGAAAGGCAGCGAACAAGCCAAAATTCCTGGAAGAACAATGTGATTTGTTTTCTTTTGTTCCCTCAAACCAGGCTGAAAGGTTCAAAGGGCCAGCCCTGAGGAAAGGAGAACGCCAAGTCAAGAGAGATGGGAGGAAAGAGGAAGAGAGTGGAGGGAACTTAACTGGACGTTTGGCAGAACAATTTCATATCATCACAAAGAAATTCATGCCAAGTCAACTGCTGTTTCAGACAGGGTTACTCTGATGTATGGCATTATTAAACTGGCCAACATGTGCAGGGTGTACACTGAAGAGGTCAAAACTAGGTTCATCATACAACATATTACAAAGACAATGTAAATGTTATTTGTAATGTGTTATTCTAAAATGTTTTCACAAAATAAAGCATAATATAAACTAAAATGATAGTGGCCTGAAGGTGACACCTGCATTATTCCATCGTTTTGAAGCCCCATCTTGAAGAGGATATATATAGGATATATAAGAGGATTATAGAAAATCAGAGCAAAGAACAAATGACAGCGCTGGTTCACCCAAACAATAAATAAATAAAAAGATATTTCTCACTTACCTGCAGTGATATCTATCCATGCAGATTGTATTTCCCCTGTTACATTTAAACAGGATATTACTTTCAACACAACAAATACTCCCTATGACAAACTGTTTGTAACATTTTCTTGAGATTGTGCCAAGTAATCGAGACATTCTTTCTGAAAAGGAGTTACTGCAGAATTTTTTATGTTGTTTTTTAACAATGTGAGCACCATAGTATACATGTTTCTACAATGTTGTAGCCTACATGAGTCTGCATTGAGTTTGTGGTGGCCCCTTGACCCTAAGAGACCCGAAGAGAGTAGTAATTTAAAGAGATTGCTCTGCTTATAGACTTATATAAGGTGGTGTTGAATAAGTTGCTCACTGGTATGGTATATTGATGCATGGACAATAGCCCAGACTAAACCAACATCTATATTCTCTTCACCACCGCTGTATTGGGGTGGTTGTAGTGACACTGTAGTGATATGTATAAAACACGTGCACATCTTTCATTTTGCATTTTTAATATTGCCTAATTAACTGGATAACTGATGAACTATTGTTTATAATAAGTATTGTTTGTGATGATTATATTCTTAATGACAGTATTTCATATTCAGTCTCCCCACAGCATTCCTTTGGAATTATTAGATGTTGAACGATGAAGTTAAACTGACCCCGCCTTCCTGGTGACAGATGATGCAAACGTTACCGAAAGCACCATTTTAGAGTGACAACAGAGAGAGCCAATCGCTGTCCGAGAAACGTCTACATTGATGAATGGACCAATGGGAGACAGTAAGAGCGACCTGAGGAAACAGTTGTTTTGTTTTGGTCTGCCACCGGGCCCGACGTTTTGTTAAAATGTGACTTTTAATTAACAGTTTAGCAGAAAAGACATATTAGTCTCTGATATTTTGGCTATGGGATCACTGAAGTACAACGCTGGACAAGAAAATTCAGCGACGGCGGCTACTGTCGCAGAGGTAACAGCTAGCCGACGTTCTTTAGAGTTTGGCAGTTAGTTGCATTACTTAGCTAGCCTGTTAGCTAAAACGTATTTGCCCAATTTGACTGGCATGTCGTTTTTCTATTACATTCGTGAGTTGCTGGCTACAAGTTCTGGGTTGGTTTTTGAAAACTATCTTCTTTATAGGACAGTTTTTGTATTCGCCCCAACAGTCAGTAACAGGGGTAATTAAAGTTAGCAATGTTAAGATAGCAAGGCAGGTCAGGCTCTCTTAGGTAACGTTAGCATGTATGGGCAATAGCATACGTTTAAGTTTCTGTTCAACACCAAACGAAACCAAGGATTAGCTGATATCTTAACGTCATTTCTCAACCAGTTAAAACCTTCACATACTTTGTGTGACGGTCCCGTATCAGGGCTATAAGTTAACTATGATTGAGAATATTATTCACCTTAAGCCAAAGATTTAACCTGAACTAACTAACTTAGTTACATGGAACATTTTGCTCAAAGGTCAGCAGAGACGACACTTATTAAGTCATTAGTTTCATCCAGGATTGGCATTATCAATACTGTGAAGATGTATCCATTCATCATTCATGGTGGTAGCATCAAACCCATGCAGATGGTTTTTACACTATGAAATGGGACTAGTAGGTATGTAAGCACTATATGCAAATCTGGATAAATCAAAGTGACACGTTGGAATCCAGTCATACTGGCTGGGTATCTGTATTATTTATCAGTCTTTGCTTGTAGAGTATTTCAGCTGCGGTGTGGTGGCTGCCTGTGTTACATCCGTCCGAGTGATGCAGCAGTGTTAAAGTAGGCAACAGGATTCTGATTCCATAGGCTCTGCTCAGTTGGATCCACACAGTTTCTGCACCGCTGAACGCAAAAGAAGCAACAATATGTTAGTATTAAAACAATTATACAGTGAATCAAGTAGTTGATAGACAGAAAAATAATCTATTTTAATGATTTGGGGAGGGCAAGACTTTGTGATACATCGATCAGCCATAACATTATGACCACCTGTCTAATATTGTGTTGGTCCCCCTTTTGCCGCCAAAACAGTCCTGACCCATCGAGGCCTGGACTCTGAAGGTGTGCTGTGGTAGCAGCAGGTCCTTTATGATGTGGAGCCTCCATGGATCGGATCGCCAAGTCAACACCTTGAACTGTCGTGTTCCTCAAACCATTCCTGAAGCATTGTTGCAGTGTGACAGGGAGCAATATACTGCTGAAAGAGGCTACTGTCATCAGGGAACTTGGTCTGCAACAATGTTTAGGTAGTTGCTACGTGCCAAAGTAACATCCACATGAATGGCAGGACCCAAGGTTTCCCAGCAGAACGTTTCCCAAAGCATCAGACTGTCTCCACCGGCTTGCCTTCTTCCCATAGTGCATCCTAGTACCATGTCTTCCAAAGGTAAGTAACTCAGATGCACCCGGCCATCCCATGATGTAAAAGAAAACGTGATTCAGACCAGGCCACCTCCTTCCATTGCTTCGTGGTCCAGTCCTGATGCTCACGTGCATGTTGTAGGTGCTTTTGGTGGTGGACAGAAGTCAGCATGGACACTCTCACCAGTCTGCAGCTCTACAGTCCCAAAACCAACAAACTGCGATGTACTGTGTGTTCTGACACCTCTCTATCAGAACCAGCATCAACTTTCAACAGTTTGAGCTCTTCAGTTGGATCAGACCACACGGGCCAGCCTTTGCTCCCCACATCCATGACCTTGTTGCTGGTTCACCGGTTTTCCATCCTTGGACAGCTTTAGGTAGGTACTGACCCCTGCAGACCAGGAACACCACAAGATGATTGAAGATGCTCTGACCCCGGCGTCTAGCCTTCACAATCTGGCCCTTGTCAAAGTCGCTCACATGCTTACGCTTGCCCATTTTTTCTGCTTGAATGCATCAACTTCAAGGACAAAATGTTCACTTGCTGCTTTATCTATCCCCCCTACTGACAGGTGCCATGGTGACAAGCTAATCAATGTTCTTCACCTGTTAGTGGTCATAATGTTCTGGCTGATTGGTGACTATTTACAGATTTATTTATTTAATTTATATTTACTTACATTGTGTGTGCATCACAGGAAAGCTTGTTGTTATGCTTTGGTCATCCTACAGCGGCTGGTTATAACAAAAGTGGTGTGTGTGTGTGTATATATATATATAATTTTTCTACTACAAAATAATAAATAATATGGTTGTTGTGCTTAAATAGGTTGTGAAATATACTCTGTGTTAATGTCATTAAAACGGACTGATTGTGCTGCGGTGCAACAACGTGTTGTGGTAAGCCCAGCTCTGGTGACTACTGTGCCAGAATGCTGTGAGTAGCTTCAGTAGCTGCCTCAGTCCAGCGTGTGTGACCGAGCGGTTGGTATGTTTATGTGTTTACAGGCCAAGTTGGTGTGCCAGGGAGTAAACAACCAGAGCTACATCTGTGAGTCGGGTCACTGCTGTGGAGAGACACAGTGCTGCAGCTACTACTATGAACTGTGGTGTGAGTTCCCCACCTCTGCTTTATTATTGCTGAGTGCCCCTCTTCATGCCACATATTAAATTTCATAACCATAATTCCATACTGCACTGGCTCGCATTGGCTATTTCTTTTATTCTATACAACTAATGTTACACTTAAAGTAAAAGGAAGTCTGGCATGCAAAAAAAGGAGGAAGCAGAATGAGGAACTGAGCTTTGATAGCAGTTAGGCTGCACTTGTTTACTGTGTGTTCTGCTGCTTGGCTGCCTGCTTGCCTCTCATGTTACAAAGGCTCTCATGTGCAGTTTTCATAAGGACTCCCAGCCTTTCAGGGTGACCTCTGATATCAGTTTAATTTAAGAGTGCACAAATGTTTTGATAGAAACAACATCAAAGCCAAAGAGTGAAGAAAAACCTGAGGGCCTTAAAGCAGTGAAGGAGCATTAATAGTATCTCAAACTGGTCGTCAGATTTCACCACTTTTACAGCACTGACCTAGTGTTGAAAACACCTTTTGAAAGTTGGCACAGTAAAGTCAGAAATTCTTGTTTATACCTAATCTTATACAGTTCAGCTCATATAAGTTCGGCTGTTATATAAATATTACATTACATTACTAATATAATAAAGAACAGCATCAAAAAATATGATTTAGTTTGTCAGTTGTAAAGCTCAGATTTTAATAGTTTCTTTTCCAGCTATGTATTTAGTGTGTTTTGGTACATGTACTGTGGGCTCCCTGCAGGGTTCTGGTTGGTGTGGACTCTGATCATCATCCTGACATGCTGCTGTGTTTGTCAGCACTGGCGCTCCAAGCAGCGCTTCCAGCAGCAGCGCAGGCAGAATGAGATCAACCTCATTGCCTACAGAGAGGTGCACAACAACTCTCACTTACCACTCTATCTCAGTAAGTAATACAAGTGAGTGGCTGTCTACAATGTACATGTTTTAGTGTTTGAGATATGCTCAGCTTTTACAGTACAAAGGTGTTTTGATAGATTGATTTCAGATTTCATCTGCAATACAAATGTTTCCCCAGTGTCTACACTGGTATCTTTGCTTATTGTGATGTCATTTCCTAGATTATTTTCAAATGCTTCATATCACAAAAATCTGTACAACCTAAATGGCTGTAAGGCAAAAAATCCTCATGATTGTGACTGTCAGAAATGAAAAAAAATGAGTGCCCTGAGATAACTTTGTTATGATATGGCGCTATATAAATAAAATTGAAAAGAAAAAGAAAAAACCACACCACCTCACGTTTTCACCACATTTAGTACAGTAGATAACATCATTTCATCATTACGTACAACATGACACAAAAGACTGAATCCTGCTTGAGCTGTTAAGCTTTTTTATTTTGGATCACTTGAGCAATGACCTTCCTCAACCAGTTTGTTATGAACCTAAAGCTACATTCTTAGTTTTTTTCTTTTTATATTTACATTTAAAGGATATGGCTGGTGTTAATTTTTTGTTTGACTGTAGTCTATACTCCCATGAAAAGATAAAAACCAACAATGTGTTAATCAGTCGCTGTACTTCCTGTCTTCCCTACCCTGTCCACACCCATTGGTTCCTACTGAAGACATATCGTTAAAGCTGCCTTAGATTCTTTTTCTCTGGATTCTTGTTTTCAGTAGTGTGTGTGTGTGTGTGTGTGTGTATATATAGATACAGTGGGGCAAAAAAGTATTTAGTCAGCCACCAATTGTGCAAGTTCTCCCACTTAAAAAGATGAGAGGCCTGTAATTTTTATCATAGATACACTTCAACTATGAGAGACAGAATGGGGGAAAATAATCCAGGAAATCACATTGTAGGATTTTTAATGAATTAATTGGTAAATTCCTCTGTAAAATAAGTATTTGGTCACCTACAAACAAGCAAGTTTTCTGGCTCTCACAGATCTGTAACTTCTTTAAGAGGCTCATCTGTCCTCCACTCGATACCTGTATTAATGGCACCAGTTTGAACTCGTTATCAGTATAAAAGACACCTGTCCACAACCTCAAACAGTCAGAGTCCAAACTTCACTACGGCCAAGACCAAAGAGCTGTCAAAGGACACCAGAAAAGAAATTGTAGAGCTGCACCAGGCTGGGAAGACTGAATCTGCAATATGTAAGCAGCTTGGTGTGAAGAAAGCAACTGTGGGAGCAATTATTAGAAAATGGAAGACATACAAGACAACTGATAATCTCCCTTGATCTGGGGCTCCACGCAAGATCTCACCCCGTGGGGTCAAAATGATCAGGAGAACGGTGAGCAAAAATCCCAGAACCACACGGGGGGACCTAGTGAATGACCTGCAGAGAGCTGGGACCAAAGTAACAAAGGCTACCATCAGTAACACACTGCACCGCCAGGGACTCAAATCCTGCAGTTCCAGACGTGTCCCCCTGCTTAAGCCAGTACATGTCGTGGCCCATCTGAAGTTTGCTAGAGATTATTTGGATGATCCAGAAGAGGACTGGGAGAATGTCAGATGAAACCAAAATAGAACTGTTTGGTAAAAACTCAACTTGTCGTGTTTGGAGGAGAAAGAATGCTGAGTTGCATACAAAGAACACCATACCTACTGTGAAGCATGGGGGTGGAAACATCATGCTTTGGGGCTGTTTTTCTGCAAAGGGACCAGGATGACTGATCCATGTAAAGGAAAGAATGAATGGGGCCATGTATCGTGAGGTTTTGAGTGAAAACCTCTTTCCACCAGCAAGGGCATTGAAGATGAAACGTGGCTGGGTCTTTCAGCATGACAATGATCCCAAACACACCGCCCGGGCAACGAAGGAGTGGCTTCGTAAGAAGCATTTCAAGGTCTTGGAGTGGCCTAGCCAGTCTCCAGATCTCAACCCCATAGAAAATCTTTGTAGGGAGTTGAAAGTAACAGTAACAGTGTGTGAAAACCTTGTGAAGACTTAAAGAAAATGTTTGACCTCTGTCATTGCCAACAAAGGGTATATAACAAAGTATTGAGATAAACTTTTGTTATTGACCAAATACTTATTTTCCACCATAATTTGCAAATTAATTTTTTTTTTAAATCTGACAATGTGATTTTTCTGGTTTGTTTTCTCATTTTGTCTTATATTTGAGGTATACCTATGATGATAATTGGAGACCTCATCTTTTAGGTGGGAGAACTTGCACAATTGGTGGCTGACTAAATACTTTTTTGCCCCACTGTATTAAACTGATATAGATTTCTACTGACTACGCTCCCCACCACCTCTCCCATTCCTCCCAAACAACTAAAGAAAACCAATAAGGACAAGGGTTTGGGTTTTCAAGGTTGTCTATATTTACACCTCTGGTGGTTTTCACTGTAACAATCACAATTGCTCAATCATTTTCATACACTGGTGGTCCCTCCACTTCCGCTACATAGCCAAGATGGAAACCTTTGAGAATGAAAAGTGTCTAGCATTCCACACTGAACATGTTGTCCATCATGAGTACACCATCCTGACACTGATAGTGCACTACGTTTTGCCATACTTGTCAGTGATAAACATACTTATGCACTCAAAATAGCAAGTGCAGTTATGGAAGTATCTAAATTGAGAAACAGCAACTGTGAAAAGTCTGTTGAAACACTGATGCTTGAGATAATAAGCGAAAGTACCGTCATTCTGTTGGCTGATTACAGACAGTAATTAAGACACTGATGCTGTAATTAAGCGGTGGCAGGTATCTTGTGCTCAGAATACATCCTCTTTTTTTACTCAGCGGTCCATTTTTCTCACTTTTTACCATTTCTCATGAGGCAGATTCTTATACCAACATTGCAATGAGGCACTTACCGCTGCTTATCCAATTTAAAAAAACAATTCTCTTTCCCCTGTGCTATTACAAGATTATGAATTTTGGCTGAGTCACCCTTTCACTCAGTAGCTTTTATCCGTCCCTCCATCCCCGGTCAATCTGTTGAGCTGTTTGTTTGTCTGTCTCAGTCTTGTCAGGCTCATTCTCCCACTAATCCTCCTTTCCCTCCCTTCCTCTATTCTCCGTTCTCACTATCTCTCTTCTCTGCAGTGTCCAAGACAACCTGGCCTAGCTTCAGGAGCTCCTTGCAGAGCAGTTTCTCCAAGTTCAGCTCTGTATTTTAGTGCTAAATTTCACCCTGTCAAATAATTTCCCTGCTGCCACTGCGGGGCCAGAACTTTATGCATCATGTCTCAGCTTAGTTGGAGTATATAATATGATGTGGTAAGACAAAATGTCACTCTCAACACAGTTCTCTGGCAGTAACTCTCTGAGTTCTAGAGAGAAACAAACACCTTCTTACTCACCCTCTTACAGACAGTTAATAGACAGAGCTTTAGCTGAAGTGACAGCTGTGGTGGTAACGGTGTTTTTGATATTATATTGCTTTATTATGATGCACAATGATTGCTCTTAATATACATTTTATACATGTTCAGATTTTTTTTATCTGGCTCAAGTCTCTAGAATACTGATCCTACATTTCCCATTATTCAACTCAAGTGCGTCCTTCAATAAACCCTGCCTGTTAAATGCTCATGCCTTTCAAACATCACACCATATTGTGCCTACTTGTGTGATGTATTTCCAGTAACGGTCAACTGTGCAAGTGCCTGTTAAGACCAAAAGAGTGTGTAAGTTTACCAGAGAACACAGAGATCTATGGCTAATGGTCACCATGCAAACAATATGTGGCTCAATTAACTCTGATGCATTGTTGGTTTTAATGAATTTTTAATACAACGAACAAATAAGAAGGATCTGCAGCAGTTATAGGTAAAAAAAAACAAACAGGAGGAATAGACTAATAAAAAAATTATATTAAAGCAATCAAATAAAGTTATGTTGAAACACATAGGTCTACTGAACATAAAAAAAAAGATTTATAATGGTTTATGCCTGTTAAGATGTTTAGAACATTAACACAATTTTCTAAATGATTGCTAATAGGATTTATTTAATATGTATGTTGGCAACGTCAGATATGCACCAGTGTGATCAAGAGATTTTTGTTATTGAGATATGCAAGTGTTGAGGTTCAGCCATGTGTAGGGTTTAAATATGAATAATAATATTCACACTGAATCCAACATGTAATTCTTATTTTTCTTAATGTCTTTATATTGATTATTGTCTGGTCTAAAGTAAGCTTATTTGCACATCATTAACTGGACTGGTGTTGTGCAATAGATGGTAACGAATTGTGGAAATCACTAAGTTGTTGTGATCTGCCCTGGGGCAGCGGGAGAAGGACCCAAACGCAGACCGGCAGTTCCAGTAACAAAGGATTTATTCAAAAATGACAAACAAGACCAAAAACAGGGAAACGGTACAAACC
>JAVQJL010060956.1:0-51848 GCA_036024295.1 Nannoperca obscura | reverse complement strand
GAAAATACTGATAAATCATTACTGATGATTAAGACATGGATCAGAACAGCATCCCCTGTTTAATCGGCAAGGCCTGGCTCCTTTTGTAGAAGAAAGAATTGCGCTTTCACGTAACATGACTATGTTATGGATAACTAGCTCGAGTGGTGGGTGGCTGGAGTAATACACTATAGCAGCATCAGACTGTTGTCTCCAACTAAATCTCAGGCTAGCGTAGTGCCTACTTGTGCGTTGTGTTTCCGGTGACTGCCACAGTGCCCAAGAGCCCGATAAGACCACAAATGTGTGGGAGTTTAAAAGAGTCCACTGGGACAAACTTAATTAATGAAGACATCCTGTGGCTTGCACAAATACATGGCTCAATCAGGTCCAGATGTTTTGTTGATTTCATTCCATTTTCACATGATGAACAAATAGATCAAAAACATATTGCAGTTACATCAGATGACAGTAAAAAGATTCAGTTATACAATTAATAAACAATTAAAGTTATCTAGAAGCCAGTCAAAAGACAAATAACATGATATTTTAAATGGTTTCTGTCTGATAATATTCTTACATTTCTCAAAAATATTGATGAAAGGATATGAAAATCAACAATATCAATTAAGCAATATTTGTTTTTTATCAGTCTCATGAAGAATAGATTGTTCATTCTAAGTGATAACCGATGATAAACTTCAGTGGAGTTTCTGCCATGATTATAATTAATCAATAATAGACTATTGACAACTTCTTCATGTCTACTCATTATTGTCAGTCCAAAAACAATCTTATAGGAACATTACCGCCAACAACTGTACTTGTTTGCATAGTAAATCATGATGAACAAACGAGAAGAAGAGTGTATCCAGTGTGGGTTTGTAAACATGTGACACACTTGCCCTTGAATGTGGGGCATTCTTATTCAGAAGATTAGTGTTTAAGATCTCAAGTGTATATAATAACCACTTTTTGTCCATGACCTCTCTTGTTTTCCACAGTGTTTAAATGTTCATTACACAATAGAAAAATGTCTCAGTGAACAACAAACTGAAAATTGCACGAGTTCATTGAAATAAAAAAAGGTTGATACACTTGAGAACATCTGTGTGTTCAGAAAATGTAAGGAAAATTCAACAATTAGATTATATACGATTGTGTTGTTGACATTGTGGCATGATGGTGGCAGCACAACACGAAAGCTCATGATACCTCCAAAATGGCAAAGGTTTATCCTTTCAGGGGTGTGAATGTGCTTATTAAATTTGACCACAACTGCAGGATAAAGTTATGTATTTGTTGAGAACAGCTTTGGCTTGCGGGAAGCGCTAGAGGAATGGACAGGCTTTCTTAAAAACATCTGGATTTATCCTCAGGGGACCACGAATATCCAGCGCAAGCGTTCATTGAAATCTGGTTATTCGTTTTCCAGATACCTTTCATGGACCAAAGTAACAAATGAATGTTTGTCATTGTTTCATCAGTTGTGGTTTATTCAGAAGATTAGCCTGTACTTGCATAATGAGCCAGATCCTACAGAGTTACCATTTCTGATCCCTACCATGACTGTTACTATAGCCTGGTAGATAAATTTGATGGATTATTGCTAGAATATGCATGTCTGTGGATATACAGTATGAATATTCACGGCTTGGACATCACACAAGATGAGGTGTAAGATTAATCTATGGGCTTGTCGTATTACAATGCATTATATTACAAGGCACTTCTGTTCATTTGTCCACCTATTGACTATAAAAAAGTATTTCTGGCCAATATATTGTATCAGAATGATACATTCCCAAATATTTGTATTGGCCAAAGATCTGTATTAACTTTTTTTCAGAATCTAAATGTCACCAAAAGCAGCGAGAAATGATAGGACACGAGTTGTCTTCTCTTTTCTGAAATAGAAATGAAGACAGTATCTTACCCATTTTTTGTTAGAGGACTCATTCATGGATATAGCTTGTGATAGATGATGGAAGAGTCAAATTGTACAGGCTATGTGGTGGGATACTGTGCTTGTCAAAGCCCTTACAAATTCTCCAATAGAAAACCTCAAATATGCAGAAATCTCAATGTATTCTCAAGTGGTCCATGTGTTCTGCAGATAACTTATCCTGAGTTTCCATGCAAATCTCTACCCTAATGTTGACCTGTCCTCTCTCTCACAGCAGGTGCCTATAACTGTGTCTCTCTTTAAATTAAGAGAGACATTGTGCAGCTGTCGAGAAGGACTGAGGGGTCGATGTTTGAGGGTCCAGGGTAAGGTTTGTGTGCTGTGTTGGGACTCCTGACTTTCACAGGTTATCCTCTTTCTTCTAACCCTGAAAGTTGTCCTCAACCTTCTGCGTTTTCTCTCCCCTCTTTAAGTAAGATGCTCTATGGTGTGGAAACTGTACTGTTTTGTACTGTGTACTGTGTGTATATTATTGTGTCACATTGATTTAGTGTCTGTGAATACATCTCTCCTCTAATTTTTTCCCTTTGTTTGACTCTTTATCTTCTCTCCCTCTCACTGTGTCAACCACAAGTTTCTTTCCAGGTGTGCTCACTGTGCTGTTAAGCTGGTTATCACGCTAGACTGGCTTGCCAAACTAAACCAAACATAAGCAAAAAAGAAAACTTGGGTCATGTACACTTTATTGACCTATGTCTATTGTAATAACCCCTGTTTAATCTTATGTTATATAGATACATATACTTATACATATAGAAACTATATATGTACTTATATATATCTATATATATATATATAGATATATATATGTATTTAACCATTCAGCCACCTTTACAGTAGGGCCCACCTTTCTCTCTATATCCCCTCTAACTATGTGGATCCTCTCTTCCTTTGCCTCTGTCTTTCCTTCTCCTTCTGTCCCTATCTGTGTAGGTGTCTATAGTCAGCCTTATAGCTAATGCGTTGGGCTTCTCCGATCTAGGCCCGATTAAATCACTCAGGACACTGAGGGCCTTGAGACCCCTCAGGGCCCTGTCACGTTTTGAAGGGATGAGGGTAAGACTTAAGATACCAGGCAGCTGGTCTTTCTGCATGCCGGTAAAAAAAAAAAAGCATCAACGCATGCTAGAGATGGCAATATAGGAAAAAAAAGGGGAAATTCTTTTAGGAAAACGCTTTTATCAATGAGAAGCTTTTTGCATGGATGCAGATCATCTCAGATGGTCATAATACATCTGATTTGATTTATCATATTTCATTTCATATATTATTAATGTAGTGCTATGTTACGGCAATCTGCAGTGATTTATCCCTTAAAAATGTTAACACCTTAAAGATCAGTCCCATGCCTTATGAAACACTAGACCATAACAGGGATTTTGACCCACATTTTTCAACACGTTATAATAATTACTTAGCTCTGAAGCATTCAGTACCAGCTGAGAGAACAACTAGAGGTTGGTATGAACCATCACAAAACCTGCTAAAGTGTATCACAGGACAGGGTTAACGTAGACTGTAGTTATACAGTCTGAGCAAGCAAACCCATACCTGTTAAACTGTTTCTGAGTTACAGAGCCCCCAAGTTGTCATATCATGAACAAAAGAAATTTGTCCACATGGTCAATTGAACGGTGTGCATGTTTATTTTACAGTCTTACAGTATGCTTAATCTGTTGGTAACCACATGCACAGTTATCACATCAGTCATTTTGATACCATGTGACCTCTGGAGGGCTCTGTACTGAGCTTTGCATGAGAAAGATGTATTTTCTTTATACAATGATAATTGGGTTCCTCCGCTTATTATTCTAATGTGTGATGGGTTGGATCAGCCTCTGGATGTTGCTGGGCAGAAAAATCAATCTTGCCAGTGTCTAAGCTTGGCATCCTCTGACTGTCGCTCTGCCTCAAGTGTCCTGTTATTTGATCTTACCACAGTTTGGCTTTGGCATTGTCACACTGGAAGATCTACAAACTTCTGGTTGCATACCCCCCCTCCCCCTCGCCATCCTTGCTCACCACTCCTCAGTGAATGTCATCACCATGATTTACATGATCACCATTTTGTAGTGACTGATCATATGGATGCTTTGTCTCTGTATAATTAGACAGAACACTAAATGAAATGAAAACCTAAAGAATTTGGACATTTGATGTTTGCATATATAGTTTTGGTTTGTTTGGCTTTCTGTTACCATAGCACCTCTGTGTTTAGAAATGCACATTCATATGGTGTCCTCCTTAAGCTAAAAGCTTTATCTCCTCCAACATGCTCACACTGCTTCATTACACAACTACACATGGAACCATGTGTAGTAACATTAGCTTTACAGATTTAATGCAGCATACAAAGACTCATTGTCTGCTACAGTTAGTTGTTGACATGGTTGAACATGTACAGTGTATGATTGTGTACAATTCACACAGCAATACAATCCTAGGGAAAATATTTTGATATCTAGGTAAAGAATAATTTCATTTTATATGGGTGTAACAATATGTTTAGACACAGTACATTGCGACACAGAAATAGGATGTGAATGTACTAAAAACAGATTGCAATGTAATCAGTTCTAACAAAATGCCAGAGACACAATTAAGTGTCATTCATTAACACTGAGCTGTCAGTGGTCTCAACTGATGCATAAAAAAGTTGACATGCTTATAGTCTTAAAAAACGTCCTTATCCTACTCCAGAAATCTAAAACATGCTGCTTAAATCAGTGTATGGCTAACAAAGATGGAAAATCTTCCTCCAACCAAGTTCACAAGTTCTTTATCTACATGAGCTCATTGTTAACTAGACATTTTTATTTTTTATTTTACGTAGATAAAGAGCTTGTTGTAAAAAAGTGACCTTTTTTAAAATATAATTATATTATTTATGTTTTGCTCTAAAACTGATGAGAATAACAATGTTTAAAGAATTTTGTTTTCAGTCCAATTTTGTAAAAAAAAATAGCGGTGCCAAACCATGAGTCGACAGTATTGTTACACCCCCTAGTTTTTCATTTTGATGGCCTTCATCGTGTCCAATAATCCAATAATACACCTAGAGCCTCTAATGGAGGGAAATAATGTGCATTTCTATGTATGTGTGTGTTGATGTTCTTATGTGTGAACATCTCCATGCAGCTGGTGTGTGATTGTTAAGTTAAAGTGTCTCTCTTTCCTTGTTCTCTTCAGGTTGTGGTGAACGCCTTGGTGGGTGCAATTCCCTCCATCATGAATGTGCTGCTGGTATGTCTCATCTTCTGGCTCATCTTCAGCATCATGGGTGTCAACCTGTTTGCTGGAAAGTATTACTACTGTTACAATGACACAGCAGAGGAGAACTTCCTCCCTGACGTCGTCAACAACAAAACAGAGTGTTTTGCACTCATTAATGCAAACTTCACTGAAGTCAGATGGAAAAACGTCAAAATCAATTTTGACAATGTGGGTGCAGGATACCTGGCTCTCCTGCAAGTGGTGAGGAACCTTCGCTGTCACTTTGCATTTGTTTCTCTCCTGAAACAATGTTTAACTTTTTTCACACAATGCATCTACCCACTTCACAGGCAACATTCAAAGGCTGGATGGACATAATGTACGCAGCAATAGATTCTAGAAAGGTAAGCTTTTTGCACTTTTAAAGTCTGACTGGGTCAATGTGCAGTTTTATTACAGATTTTCACTTCTACCCCTTTACAGGTGGAGGACCAGCCTATCTACGAGGACAACTTATACATGTACATCTATTTTGTCATCTTCATCATCTTCGGCTCTTTCTTCACCTTAAACCTCTTCATTGGTGTCATCATTGACAACTTCAACCAACAAAAGAAAAAGATAAGATTTATTTTCCCCACTTTTACCATCCTAGAGCAAGCTGCTTTGTGGATAATTTAAAGGAATAGTTCAATATTTTTGAAAATACGCTTATTTGCTTAATATATGTTAGATGAGAAGATCGTTACCACTCTCATTTCCTCACAAGAATTTTGTAACTTTTAGATAGAGCCAGGCCAGTGGTCGTTATGCTAAGCTAAGCTAAACAGTTGCTGGCGATAGCTTTACTTTTACTGTACAGACAGTAATGAGTGGTCTAACTATTGTCAAGAATGCGAGTAAACACATTTCCCAAAATGTGAAATTATTCCTTTAAGCCTAGAATTTGAACATTGTAAACAAATGTAAGAAGCATTTTTGGTATTGCACTTTTCAAAACACAGTCAATTGATGAGCGGTCTAAATGCTTGCGGATTATAACCAAATTGTTTTTGTCCCTTCACTTTGGAGGTCAGGATATCTTCATGACGGAAGAGCAGAAGAAATACTATAATGCCATGAAGAAACTAGGTTCAAAGAAGCCACAAAAACCAATACCTAGGCCTCAAGTAAATATTGTTTTGCACTCTTCAACACCTGGCGAGTTTGTAATGGTGCATTTCTAAAGATAATGAAAATGACTCGAAATATCCCTCCTTCCATCCCCTCTCTTTCTCCTCAGAACAACATCCAGGGCATGGTGTTTGACTTTGTGACGCAGCAGGTGTTTGACATCTCCATCATGATCCTTATCTGCCTCAACATGGTCACCATGATGGTGGAGACAGATGATCAGTCAGCGGAGACGGAGGAGGTGCTTTACTGGGTCAACTTCTTCTTCATTGTGGTCTTCACTGGCGAGTTTTTACTGAAGCTCTTTGCGCTGCGTCACTACTACTTCACCAACGGCTGGAACATCTTTGATGTCGTTGTGGTCATCCTTTCAATTGTGGGCAAGTATTCAAAAGAGTTATTTATTTATTGGAAAAGCAGTGTAAATAGCTTAATAGGAAATTGCTCAGATATTGCCCATATAAATGGGCTTTAAGGGCACACAGAAATTGTTTAAAGGGTCACTTCCCCAAACTTAAAAATAGATTTAGTCACTTTTCTCGAGTTGTATGAAGCAAACACAATCTTTTACTGCTTTTTGACAGTTTTAGGGATTCATGAAAAGCAATGTCTTTATCCAGAAACAACTTCCTTTCTCTGGATAACCTACAGACTTCACTGTGAACAGTTTCTACAGAAAAACATATTCCCTCTGAAAACTGTTGATAGTGTTTTTCCTGGTATCTTTCTCAATTTGCACACAACTATGAATGTGCTATTATGGATTGCAGGCATAATAGTGTAATGTGTATCAAGTGAAGTAGTCAGTGGTCAGTGTTTGAGTAATAAAATCCTCTATATTTTAACCAAACCCATGTTGTCTCTTTTTTTGCTCTCTTCTAACTTCAGGAATGTTTCTGGCTGACCTGATTGAGAAGTACTTTGTGTCACCAACACTCTTCAGGGTGATTCGTCTGGCTCGTATTGGCAGAATCCTGCGTCTCATCAAGGGCGCCAAAGGAATCAGAACTCTGCTGTTTGCCCTAATGATGTCACTTCCTGCGTTGTTCAACATCGGCCTACTACTTTTCCTGGTTATGTTCATTTTCTCCATCTTTGGCATGTCCAACTTTGGCTATGTGAAACATGGGGCCGGAATTGATGACATGTACAACTTTGAGACCTTCGGCAACAGCATGATCATCCTGTTTATGATCACCACGTCAGCTGGCTGGGACGGCCTGCTGCTGCCCATCCTTAACTACCCTCCAGACTGTGACCCCTTACTAGAGAATGCCGGCACCCCTGCTACAGGAGACTGTGGCAACCCTTCTGTGGGCATCTTCTTCTTTGTTATGTACATCATAATTTCTTTCCTTATTGTGGTTAACATGTACATTGCCATCATCCTGGAGAACTTCAGTGTGGCCACAGAGGAGAGTGCCGACCCACTCAGTGAGGATGACTTTGAGACCTTTTATGAGATTTGGGAGAAGTTTGACCCTGATGCCTGCCAGTTCATCACCTATGCCAAGCTGTCTGACTTTGCTGATGCACTTGAACACCCACTACGAGTCCCCAAGCCCAACACCATTGAACTGATAGCCATGGACATGCCTATGGTGAGTGGCGACCGCATCCACTGCCTGGACATCCTGTTTGCCTTCACCAAGCGTGTGCTGGGTGACAGTGGCGAGTTGGACATGTTGAGGCAACAAATGGAGGAGCGTTTTGTGGCAGCCAATCCCTCCAAGGTCTCTTACGAGCCAATCACCACCACCTTGAGGCGCAAGCAGGAGGATGTGTCAGCCAGAATCATTCAAAGGGCCTACCGTTCATACCTGGCTAGGCGGGGTTTTATCTGTAAGCGCAAACCAGCCAATAACAAAGTGGAGAATGGCGGGAACAATCAGGAACAAGAAAAGAAGGAGGGCACTCCCTCAACTGCCTCCCTGCCCTCTTATGACAGTGTAACCAAACCTGACAAGGAGAAACAGGATGACAACAATGAGGGAAAGGGAGGAAGGAAAGAGAAAGGAAGAAACCAAAAAGACATCAGGGAATCTAAATGTTAGGGCGTTGGAATAATAATCACAGTAATAACAATAAAAAATATAATAATGTAACTTCAAGCAAAGCGAGAGGAAACTCACCCACACAGATGTACAGATTATTTCATTTGCAAGTCAGAAAAAATAATATTCAATAATTTTGTTTACAGACTTCATTCTTATATTGATGCAGAGGGAAGCTGCTTGGTCTGTTACAGCTTGAAGACTCTTGAACTTCAGTCAAAACCAAACATACTCAGCATACTGTGTGACATTGTTGTATCTAGACTACTGATCTTAACAAAAGGAAATGAAAAACAGACAAGGAAATGTCTGTGTCTGCTGAAAGGCAGACTGCTCCCTTACCACTGGTCTACAGATAAGACAAGTAACTCTACACCAAGAGGTAGAATGAAAAAAACACTAAAGGGATTCAATGCCTGGATGCAAGTAATGGATTCCTATGGAAGACAGTGTTGTGAAGGAAGAACAAGGATGCTGCTTGATGCTGAAGAATTGTCCTCTCAAAGCAGCCAATGAGTGGCTCTGTGTCATTTTAGTACTGAATTGTATAGAGGAGCAAAATGACACAGTCACTCTATATAAGAGCAAACAGAAGGATGACTGGTGAGTGAAAGACACAAATGACAGAGAGTGTTGGAAATACTTTTCCGTTTTATTAAAGCTAGAAATGTTTCATTTGAGCAGCAAAAATGCAAACAGACAAAAAAAGAACAATATTCAACATTTTTGCCCATGTCACTTAACTCTTCTACTCATTTTATCTTTGTTATACCCACATCAAAATGCTTTTTTTACATGGGCTTTCACACCAATTGGTTAAGGGTCTGTTTATTATGGGGTCAACTCGGGCCAAGGGCTTACATTTACTCAGAAAGATTTCCAAACAAATACATAAATAATTGTGCTTGTTCAATGCATAGAAATGACTTGCATGATGGCATGTTTTGATCAGAAATCTTGCATGAATTATCATAGTCCACAAGACACTAATACTCAGACCACAACAGTGGCTCGACTGTATGATCGAGACATTGTCAAAATTTGAAAGCTCAGAGTTCAGAGTAATATGTTTAACAAAGATAAGTGATATGGGGGTTGATAATCTAAAATGGATCCAACTTTTTATCTCATTACTCGACACATTTCAAATGACGATGTTTAAAATGTTGGCCTCTATAGACAGAAAAATGGAGTGTGCTGGTAAATAATGAGTGTGCTGGTAAATAATACCACCATTGTTGGTCAGTGGGTGAAATCCAAACAATTATTTGCTGCTCTGAAGATTTTGAGTGTGTAAGATGTGGAAACGGATGTCTGTGTGTATCATGGGACTGAAATGTTTTCAAGGGCGCAACACTTTGAAACTAAAAAGCTTATATTTATAATTTGTATGCACCTATGTAATGTTCCATACCATCTGCCTTTAGTTTTATGTGAGTGGGCATTTTGGCAGTAGGTTATAAGTGGTTTGTGGGGATTTCACAGGTATGGCAAACTCCTTTCTATTGCTGATGTTTCTCTATGGGTGGTTAGACCTTTCCGAAAGGGCTGAAAAGAGCTTTGATTATTGTTTACATCATTTGTTGTCATGTAGCTTATTTACATGTGTGGGTCTTTTTTTTTGCCTTTTTTTGCCCTAATGTAATTGTTATGTTTTAGTGGGTTATGAGTCTTATTTTACACACTTTTATAAGCCACATCTAAGATGATGTCGAGGGAAATGGTCTTGTGCTGGAACGTATTTGTCGGGTGTTAGTAATATTTTAACAAGAAACAGAAAATTATGAATGGGTGATGAGAACATTGTGTGTGGAGAAGCCAAAGAGATCTGCCTTGTTATCCCTTGTTGCCCTTTGTCCATGGAGTGGGATTGGGTGAAGTATGCCCTGCCCATTCAGTTTTTTCGCTGTCATTATTAGACAGAGAGACCCTAGAAATGTATGCAATGCTTGAAAAATTCATCCCTTTTTCTCAGGAGATATTATAGATGTACTATTATGAGCTCTGCAACAAAATGCAAGTGAATGTGATGGGAGTATTTATGAAATCATGTTTTACTCTTTTGTGTTTTATGCCATGTTGATGGACAATGATCTCGGCTGGCTGCCTTATTTTGGCAGCCGCCCGATCAGGGGCCAGTTTGGCGCTTCCTGCTTATGACGCTTAGAATTATAGGGCTAGAAGCATCTCAGTGAAACAACAACATTTCGCTCGCTTGTAATGGCGGCGTTTATATTGATAGCAGATTACATTTGTGGTTAAGTCATTATGGACTGTAGTCTGGTCCCAATTAATTTAAATAAACAAAGTAATGTTCACCCCGATAGCAATCACAGGTACAGGAAACACTGTGAGGAGATGTCATGAGAGTGAATTGGGATATGTTGGTGTGAGCAGCGCACTTAATTCTTTACGAAGCAGAAGTGGCATTCTCAGTGGATAGGCCCAATATTTCAGTATTTAACAACAACAACAACAACAAGTGCTCTGAGCCTCTCATTTGCCATTTTTCTTTATATTGCTCTACTGCATAACAAATACCAAATAACCAACAGAGCACTGGATGCATTCTTATGGTACTGTGAGCCTAAGCACCACACCACAGCTTTTGCACTTCCTGTTGTGCAGTGATGTCACTTCCTGTTTATGAATAACTCCCTCATCCGTTCTCAAGTTCTATGGTCCAGTTGCTGCATGAGATCTCCAAAATCAGTGTGGGTGTTAACTTGAACCAAATAAAACTCTGAATGATAAGCATAAAAGCTACTGCCGTCCATTTTCTCCAAGATGCATTTAACTGAAAGAAACCTAAAAAATAGACACACAAACATCCATTCGGGGGAAAAAATAAAATAAATACAGTTCAGGCTATGTTCTATACGGCACAAACTACAAAAGCTAAGAATGGACTTTTTAAGAAACTATAAATAATGTAATATATTATTTTATTTTAACGGCATGTGTAGTTTTTTGTAAATACAGGATTACTTAAAAAACTACAGCTATTAATCTAACACTAAATATTAATAACCGTAAATAGAATGGCTTCCAGCTGACACCCCTTGTCACACTTGTTAGGCTGTGAAACATTTGTTAGATGGAGTAGATTTTTTTGAGTCACTTTTCACAAAAAAGAGAGGGGAGTATGCTAAAAGAACCTATATTAAAAAGCAGAAATTGTATTTAAAACTGTATAAATCAATACATACATATACAGAGCTATATTACATATATATATATATATATATATATATATATATTATATATATATATATCTTTACTATATATATATATATATATATATATAGTATATATACTCTCCTGTCCACTCCTTGCATTGAGGTGATACCAGAACCACAGAGTGTAACTGATCATGCTTCTTTCTTTGTGTGGTATGTTCAGAGAATAACCAAAACTCTGGCCTGCCCAGGACATCTGCATTACTGGGTACCAGCGTACAATGCATGGTGTTGTACTGGCTGCTTGCTGAGAATTGTGGAGCCTGCATTGGTGAGAGGATTGCACTACCAGCATACCCTTTTGTACATGTGTGAAGATGTCTTGCCCGTAGTTTCCTATAATGTACACACAAAGACATACAGATGCAGACAGACACACACACACTTATGCACACACTCATAACCTTTTGCAGGCGACCGCTGGTTGACCAGTGTGCCCCATCCCAGAATGAGCCACAGCTCACTTTGTGTGACACATTTTTGCTCTTTTCAGCTCTAACCCTCCTTCATATTTCCCCTTAACACACTGCTGCAGTTTGGAGTTGATCTTTAATTTAGCTGTCACTTTCGATATATCTAATGATTTAAGGGTTAGTTGTCTTAACTGTCTGTGTGTTTGTTTATGGTGCAATATCTCTTAACGGCACGTGCCTTTTTAGCTTCCTATTTAGTCTGTCAATAAAATCAGCAATGAGGATCTCAAAACCCAAGGGAGTGAATCAAAACGGAGCACGATAGAAATGATGTATTGAGTACAAAATTAACTTGTAAACTGAAAACTCACCACCTAGATTAGACTGTCTGGACTAACATCTTGTAGAGTCATGTAGTACAAGTGCTCTCTCTGTGTGTTCTGTTTACTGGCTCTTGGGCTAGTAAGAGAACAGCTTGCCTTCTGTTTTACACTTCTGTTCATTTCCAAATGTTGGTTTACCAATCGGTATATGAGGCCATTCTTTTGTAGCATGACTGAGACAAATTTATTTTCTTTCCTGAAAATAGGCTAACTGAAAAAACAAAACAAAAAAAACAACTTTTGACTGTCATTAATCTCTTGCCACTAATACAGTCAGAGAGAGGACGTGTGTTGCACAACCACATGGGACAATTAAATGAGAATCAGTGAAAGAATATCTTCATTTGAGCACGAATCTATTTCCAAACAATAAAGCAGCCTTCCAGTTACACCTCTGGCTGGTGTCATTTTTGGATATAACATGAATGACATGACATGAATACATCATGTTAAGCAATGGCTGTTTTAGTTGCTGTTTAACTACCTCATTTACTGTGATACCTGAGAGAATTGAAATGGTTAAGATATTTAAGCAACTTGGTGCACTTTTACACTCTAAAGAAGGTGATTTGTGTTGGTGTTTTTTGCTGATAATCACTGAAACTGCTTGTATAAGTTGCAAACATGGCAGAGAAAATGGCTGAAAGCCACAAAAGACAGTAAGGGACATAAACAGAGCAGCAAGAGAAAACTACAGTCTGTTTAGGCTTGGAAACAACAACACATTATACTTCAGAAATACCTAAATTACATTCCCTTTGTTTGTGTTTTGATAATACTTTAATACGACTGAGTTGATGTGGTTGGGTGTGTCATGGTGCAACAGCACTGAAATGACTGTAAAAGCAGGTGTGTATGTGTGTGTGTGCATGTGTGTTTCTTTCCTTCCATCCTTCCCCCTCCTCTGTGCGTGTGTGTGTGTAAGGTGGCGCACTGAATAAGGGAGGGGGGAGGGGGGAGGGGGGGTGGGCTGAGCAGAGACAGCACTGCAGTGCAGATAGATGAATGCAGTGGCCTGGGCTGAGTCAGCAGCATGTTCCCAATAGGCTCAGACTGCACAGTGCACTGTATAGCACCTCCTTAGCCACAGCATGCAAGCAAGCAAGCGGAGGGACAGTGAGCTACAGCTAGAAGATGAAAAGTAAATGAGAACAATGAACAGAGGCACACACAGTACAAAGCTAGACTGTTGCTATGGATTTATCTCACACGGGGGTTATTGCAAAACATCAGATTTTACTTGTCTGATTCTAAAATATTGAGAAATGCAACTGTTCAGATACATTTGAGATGATTATGAAACACTGGAACTGGTTATTTTATATAATTGAAGGACATTATGTGTAGGAATTGTTAATTTCCATTCTCTTGTATTTGTAAAAGTGTGTCTTTCCTCTCTAGACACTATCAAAATGTCTAAATGCTGCACTGCACAAATGCTTTATCTTGTTTTTTCCCTTTAGGTGTCTGTCCTCCTTGCATCCATCTAAATAGCAGCGCTTGGTTGCAGAGGTGGGACATGGATTAAGTAGGACGTTGGTGTGATCTGTCGGGCTGTCTGAGCAAGTTTGTGTGTAGAAGAGAGGGAGACCGACAGAGTGTGTGTGTGTGTGTTTGTGTTTGTGTGTAAGGGATACAGAGGGGGGAGACTGTATGTCTTCAAGGAATCAATAACATGCAATCTGCAATATTGCCGTGATCGGGTATCTGGGTGAGGCAGTGGTTTTACTCTGTTCACACATATTTTTTCTATTTCTGTGTCAAGTCTGTTCCACCATGCAGAAGACGAGTGGAAAGGCAGAGTGTGCATAGATCAATATATATTCACAGACCCAGTTTCACCCAGTTCAAACACTGTGTATAGAGGAGCACAAGGGACTGGTATTACTATGTTGAGCTCAACCGTTTTTACAAGGCAACCTTTTTTCCTATTTTCACTTAGTGTCTGTTACCTATGAGGAATGAATGGTTTAAATGAATTCCTCTTAGCCAAAGTGGAATAAAAGATGTGACAGGTTTGTCAGGTGTTATGCTTGTTATCTCTTGTTTTGCTCTCTTTCATAGAGCATAGCCTCCTCTGCCCCTGAACGTTTCTGCAGAGATCACAGCAGTAGCCCATCCTCAGATGACTTCTTACAGCTATCTACCACCCTCTAGTGGGACTTAAGGATATAACTCAAGACTACTGTGGTACTTCCACAGCTAAGGGATTGTTTAAATTTGTAGAAGAAAGGAAGTAGGCTATGAGTTACTGGTATGCATCGTGGTATGGTGTTTATGTGGACATTAGCTCTCAGTCTGTACGTACAAAACATTTGCCAATGCTGGGCATGTGAATGTTTTACTTAAAATGTACTTAATTCTACAAGTTGTTGTATCTTTAAAGGTTTAATGACAGGTGTTTTAGTTGCCTAGCCTACATAGTAAATGATAGCCCCATATTAGCCTATATGTATTTACATTAAACCTTCTTTATCCTGTAAGACAAATCTGAGGGCGCAAAACCACCGTAATTTGTCAACTTGAATGTAGTGAAAGTAGCCTATCAGTCTGCGCTATCGACCCACGTTGAGGCTTCCGGCTGTTTCAGTGAGAGCATCTAGGCTATCTTTAAATGGACCCAAGTCGGACTTCATTGATTTACCCTCACAGCTCATCTTCCGGTCGGGTTCTGAGGCAAACCCGCGGGCCACCGCCGTCGCCTAGTCCCGAAGTACCCGATGTAACTGAACCCAACACTGGGCTCGAGTGGTTTGAAATGACCGCGTCAACTGGTAACAACTTTACGAGGTCAAAATATTACTTAAAAGTTAATACACAGCTAATTCTTGACCCAAGCTTTGGTTGTTGCCCCAGGTCCTTCCTGTTCAGACCACGGAGTCCCCAGGTCGCCATTAGTGTTAGCTTCGCCGGACACCCAGGACTCCCCGCTCTGCAGTGAGTCTGCTAACGGATCCATGTAGCCGAAATTATAAATATATACTTGTGTAAAGTTTGAATTATTATTTACAGGCAGTTATGATTAGTGTTGGTCAGATATAGGGAGGCATTACTTAATTTTAAATTACCCCATTTCTAGTCAAGTGAAGAGGTAAATTGTTAAGCGAATGTGACATTTTCTATCATTTTTTAAGAATAGGAATGTTTATGTTTGCAACTAAAACCAACCACAAAATGTGCTGCTGTTGCAAAAAAAAAAAAGGCATGGCCAGCAAATATATAGTGAGTCATCCATTTGTTGATATTGGTTGCTTTCACTAGAGGTAAATGTACTCGAGTGCTTAGTTCCACAAGGTTCATTCAATCCCACCACTTCTGCATCTCTAATCTAGAGTAGTAACTTCTTTACATTCAGATTTCACACACAAAACGTGATGAGCTTCTAAAATAAGATAACTTATTTACTGACAGTTATAGTGGCCCTTCTGTTTGCATAAAGACTACTGATGACTAAAGTTAATTTTTCTGATAATACTTTAATACTTTTACTGGTAACGGGGGATTTTTAAAGCATCATTTTGAAATTCATTTGAATTCATTTATCTCAATACTTAAGTACCACCACTGCCTATCTCCCCCAAAATCTGAACCTCAGAGTACGTTTATCCACATTTGACTCAAGAACACAAATACATCTGCATTTTACAGACTTTGCAGTCCCATCCACCCCAGTGCGGGACACACTGAAGTTTCCCCTCGACCTGAAGAAGGAGTTTGGCAGACAAGCCAGCAACAGTACAGTGTCACCACTGGGTAAGATCCTCAAACATCAGGGTGACAGTGTTACGTGGACTTAATAAATGAATATATCCATTCAGGTTGTAAAGTGCATAGTCCACAGTATATTTAGGAGATACCAATTGTTTGCCTTTTTTATCCTTATACTTGTTTTGTACAAACACCTACAGTGCAAACTGTGCCTACCTTTGGAGAGCAAGAGCCTTTTGGGGAAAGAAAATACTCTTTTAAAAGTGGACCTAAGCCCAGCCTGGAAATCTCAGAAGAAATGGAGTAGAGGAGCAAAAGACAGTATCTTGAAATTGAAAAGTAAAGACACAAACTGAGCCAGGGAGCTGTAAGTCTCCTTACATTCATCTTTTGTTCATTTGCTTATAATGTGTTCCCCTTAATATATGCGTATGTTTTCATATTTATTTTCATTTCACTATATTTAGTAAATAATTCTGTTTCTGTTAGTTATCCATCGATTGACACAGTTATTTTACACAGTGAGGTACTTCCTAATAAGGTCCTGTAGGTGTCACTGTTATATTTGTTATCAGGCACAAAGTGGCCATATATACATTTCACCGTTCAAATAAATTACATTTAAAATAAACTTTGCCATTTAACAGGGTTTTTTTTTTAAGTTTGCTGATTCATTTCAGTCCTACAGTTACAGTTTGAGTTTTACCTTCGTCTTAACAGACCAGGAATGGATGAAATTAACTGAGCTGGTTGCTCCGAATGAGATCTGAGAGGCTGCTGAGCTGAGGTTAATAGATGGCAATAGAGGCTTAGCGAAAGGCTTTAATGAGGATGGCTGGTTTGAGACCTGCTTTCAGAACCAGGATATGATTTAGGTTTTGTAGTGACATGGTTTTTCAGATCATGACCATTATAGTTAAAGATAAGTTAAATGTACAACAGAGGGGTTTTCTGTGAAATACTTTGATGATGCAGCAGGGTTGGAATCACTATAGTTGAAAGGACAAAAGTTTGGGACATCTGTCACATGCCAGCGCATGCCCTCCGCCCTCCAAACAATAAAGCTGTGGATAGGGGGTGGTGTCCAGCGGAAAAGGCTCAGGATCTTTCTGTCCTTTTTATTCTATGCTCTCTTGAGCTTGTTATGGGACATATACATAATACAAATGGCGTGGTTCTTTACGAGTTTTACAATTTGGGGGAAAAATATACATTTAACAAAATAACAGTTTACTCACAAAATAAATAAAGATGGGTAACACTTACTTTTACAGGTCCCTTATTTCTTAAGAATTTCTGGGCAGTTTACTGAAAATGTATTATGGTACAAATCATAGGGAAAAAAGGGAACATCTTCTGAGACGAGTGATTAAATTAATTTGCTGCTTTCAAGAGGATTTTCCTGTGAAGAATCGCTCAATTTCAATTTCAAATTTATTTCATTTATTACAGGAAACTCTACTCAATTTTATATGATGAATTGTATGCTTATCTGTGGACAAATTGCACACTTTTGAATGTTCAGTTGACCTGCTGTGTAGTGACTAAAAGACTCAAGGTTAATTAATTGGAAATAATAAAGTGGAAGTGTACCATCTCAGTATAATTTGTTCCAAATTAATTACATCGTTCTTTTTAGGAAACGTCCAAGAAAATTGCTGTGAATATCTGAACCAATGAAATAAAGCAATGCCGAGATTTGAAATTAGCCATAAAAAAACTGCACCTCAGGATTGTCACTGGTTGAATGGAGCAGAGTAAATACATTTACTGGAACAGATTCCATCTAGGATAAAAAAAAATAACACCTCTGTTGACAGGAAATTTGGGGTGTGGCAAACAGTTTTGTCAGTGTCGTGTTGATGTTACAGTACTAGATGCAGCAGAGAGAAGAGCTTATTCTGGGTGGACGATCACCTGATCACTGTAATGTGTCCTACAGGCAGCAGTATGTCACTGTCATGCGGCCATTGGACCTGGTCAGTATATTTGTAAGGAGAAAACATCAGCAGTGGAAAAAATGTTAGGTTTTCGTCTTGGTGTATTTTAGTGAATGATAAAGACACCCACACCTCAAACATCAAACATTTTTGAATTTAACAGACAAAAAGACAAAGTCAAGTATTTTTTGGGTGTGATATCTTCATTTCCCTGACACAACAGCCTTCAGTGAGGTTGACTACGACAGGTCAAGAATGAGAAATGTTGTTCCTTAAACTGGCATGTGAAATGACATGAAATAAATATTTCCATGTACAATGTCTTCAAAATGAGGTAGAAATGGTTACAGAGAATGTACAAGATACAACAAAATTACAACTGAATAACAGAGATAACTGCCGTTTTCTGTGTTGGACAAATTCAACTCCACTTACTTCAATGAATCAGAGTAACACCAAGAAACAGCAAATACGGTTGTTTGTTGCAATGTGTAGGTTAATGTAGAGCACATTCTTTGTGTGGCATTTAAGAGCATTCAATTGTAGCTAAGCGCTTAAATACTTTTAAATCTGGGGGTAAGAATACATTATTATTTGTTAACACCTTTTCGTGCGCATATTTTGAAGCAAAATTTTTGTGTTTTGAGTGTATTTTTTCCCCCCACACTCAACCACATTCTGAGTAAGTTTAATTTTATGAATATGCTTATATTTCCAAAAGAGGCATTAAAATATGTTTTCATCACATTCAATTTCAGCTCATATCTTACTGTTAAGGGGGTTCCACTCTCTGGGCATGCTTTTAGGCAAGTTTTGTTAAACCTCCCAAAGGACTTAAATTTGCAAAGAAAATAATAATAGAATGACACAACATATGCAGTGATGACATAGTGGAGCTACATAGCCACAACTCAGAGAAACAAAGTTGTAACTGTACATATTTTTGGACAGTGCACATACTTAGTTAATAGTTAACTTCTTCCTTCTTCATGGTGTCAAATCATGTTAGAGCTAAAATCATGCTGATTGACTGGCGACACTGTTTTAAAATACTGATATGGGAAATGGAAATTGAACACTTTATTAAGACATTTTAATAAACATACCTATTATAGAGCATATACTGTAGTATGTGTACATCTTGATATGTCAAAGGTTGTTTATCAGGAGTGCTTTGTTTTGACAGTTTGTCCACAAAACCGTTTCCCCACTGCTAACTACACTAACACTTAACATGTCATTCATTTCTCCACCAAAACCTATAAGAGAATTACATCTATACATGAAGAAAATATGTTTCATTTATCTAAAAACATCATTGATGTACAATATTTCATGTATTGTCCTTAAAAAAAATCTGAATTACATTCAACATTTCAGGCCTTGGTACAGAAACCTCAAGTTTAATTTCCCAGAGCTAAGAAGCAGTGTAGATGGTGTGTGTGTGTGTGTGTGTGTGTGTGTGTGTGTGCGTGCGTGCGTGCATGTGTGTGTTTTCTATTGTTAGTATCAAAGGCCTTGTAAGTTCATTGTTTCCCTGAAGTGTTCAGAGTATGTTTTGCTCTTAATAAAAGCCATGGCTCCATTTTCATCTTGTTCCATAAAGCTCCCTACAAACACCCTAAGGTAATAACATACATTCTTATTTGATCATTCTGAGGTAACAATATTCTTCCTGAGTATTCAATAACACGACTATAAATCATCCTTTTGAGAGGCAAAAGTAAAGAGAATGCATATAAAAAAGAGAGTAAATCCTAGCAGACAAGCAGTTAGATCTTCATAAAGAAAATAGTGTTTAGCAAAAATTGTTGGAGGCACTCATTCAGAAGCATATATCGTCCACTGCAACCTGCATGCCTGTCAGTCGGAACTGTGCATCCAAAGAGAAGTAACAAACAGGCTTATGCATCTTTAAATGATTTCCTCTGAGTGACCTATCATAGTATGCAGACTTAAGCATAGTTTTTACTTTGGTTGTTTTGTAGATTTAAACATTTGAAGACAAGTAATAAATGGACCAGGCATTACATTATTTGCAGATTCTTCAGCAAATATACCTGTAAGCTTTCCGATCAGCAGAAATCTGCATGTAAACAATGCGCTTTGAAGAAGATCTGCATATACTTGTATTCTGTCATTGTGTGAATGCTAAATACATTTTTTAAATCTTTTTTCTTTTTTGTCTTTTTTTTTGTCTTTTTTTTTTTTACATCAAAAGAATTTAAAGGGCGGCTTCATGTATACTATTTCATCATTTGATAAGCAGCTCGGTATGTGTAAACTGGACAAAAACAAAAGCTGTTCAGCAATGAAAAAGGTTGAGAACAAGAAGCAGGACAGGATAGAATAAGATTAAGAACATGAAAAGAAGGGATTAATGAAACTGAAATAAAGTCAAGAATGAGTAAAGGTAGGGGGAAAGGAGGGGATGAGCAGAGAGACATTCATTTCTCAAGGCTGAGTGACACACCAAGCCTTGGAGTCAGCTGTGTAAAGTAGCAGTGATTGTGCTGAAGTAGTTATTGCTCTCCTTACCTTTTGGTCAGTAATGATTTTTGTGGTGTGGTAGAACGTATTGCAGTCAAAGGCCTTTTACATACATAATGGCCACAAATAATTACAACTTCTATAACAGTGACGTTGCAGTGCTGCTGCCACAGTAGCAGAAAGAAATAAATAGGATCCTGAGAGAAACAGACACTCATACATTTAGACTGTCTCAACGCTACCTATGTAGAGAATGCTTTAACCTCACCCCTAAGACTTACCTCATCCTTACAGGCAAAATGCCCCTCTGAATCTTTGGAAAAACATGAATAATGAAAATGGTAAAGATACACAAGAAATACCAGTCATGTGCCCTCTTGTGTTCTTGTGTTGTTGTTAATTTTATTCCCCCAAGTCTGTCTGGATTAAGAACCCTGGTTGGTTTCAAGGAGTGAGAGAATCTTTCAGGGTTGTCAGCGTCC
Source organism: Nannoperca obscura (assembly GCA_036024295.1). Taxonomy (NCBI): domain Eukaryota; kingdom Metazoa; phylum Chordata; class Actinopteri; order Centrarchiformes; family Percichthyidae; genus Nannoperca; species Nannoperca obscura. The sequence goes on along the minus strand of JAVQJL010060956.1, from coordinate 30,808 downwards.
TCCAGTGGGGTCCTCAGATCGTGTGTGTGATGCAGGTATCTTCATAGACACTCTCTGCTGCTGAGGAAAGTTGTGCTCCCCTGATGCACTCTCCCCTGCCAGGCCTGATGGGGGGCTGTAGTCCCCTGCCCCGCCATAAGAGGGTGACATCAGTGGCTTTCCTGGTTTGTAGGCCTGCCGCTCTGAGGACGAGCCGCTCATATCATAGCCATTGCCGTGCCCGTTGCCGTGACCTTTGCTATGACTGTTTCCATGGCCATTGCCATACTTTCTGTAGCGTGATCCCTCCACCTCTGCTCCCTCCTGTCCTTCCTCCGCCATCTCAAAGGCCTTGCGTTTCAGTGGCACCCCTGGCTCGGAGCTCCCTCCAAGGCTGTGAGATGGGTAGCTGTAACTGCCTCCCACCATGGTGGGCCGAGGGGCCAGCGGAGTGGGGGCACTAATCCCAGAGGGCAGGTAAGAGGCACTGGGGTGGCTGTATCCAGAGGACAGGCTGGTTTGGGGGTAGCACCCGGGAGGGTAGTTGTAGACAGGAGTGCTGGCGCTATAGCCGGGCACTAGAGTGGGTGTGGCCTGCAAAGAGTGCAGAGGAGCAGGGGGAAGTGCTGTGCTGGGCTGAGGGCAGTATCCTGAGGACAGGTAGGTGCTGTTGTAGGCAGGAGGGTATTCCTGAGATGACGGGGCACTGCATGGGCCAGCACCGCTGTAGCCTGGCTCAGAGACCAAGTTACTCACTACTGTCACACTTCCTGTGGTTGGGATGCCCACGGATGCAGAGCCCACCTTGGTGCCAGTTAACGCCTCCAGTCCAGGATAACACTCCATTCCCTGACCCAGAACCCAGGGCTCAGATTCAGTTTTCAGGAAAGTCCCAGGCTCTGAGTAGGCCCCTGCAGCAGGGCGTTCATAGGACAGCTCCAAGCCTGAGTACTTCTCTGCGTAGCGTTTGAGCAGCGAAGAAGCAGTTAGAGCTGATATGTCATCACTGGCCCAAGGGTAACCTGCAGGGGCATAGCCGCGGCGTGCAGCTGTAGCATAGGGGTCGTGTTTGTGGGCAGACGGCGGCGAGGTGGTAGAGGTGACATCTAGGTGCTGCTCAGGCCACTGAGATAAGGGGGCGGCGTGCTCCGGAGACCAGTGCATCTTCAACAGACCTGACAGAAACAAGACCAAAACAGAATTATTCCACATGATCATGAAATGGTCTATCAAATGTGTACATTTTGTCTGGACCAGATAAAGGTTGGCACACCACATTCGAGGCATTTTGCCCCTTCTGTCTTCCAAATCTCACAAGCAAGCAAAGAGACTAGCTTTATTAATATCTGCCCTCATAATCGCCTTCTCTAGCTGACCCTTTTCCAGAATCATGTCAATGCTTAGCCCGTGCTCTTATACACAGTCTTATCCAGGCAGGGGACAACTGTTCTAATCTTTATGTGAACCCGGCAACATAGCCCCCAGCCTGGTCTCCACGGCGATAAGCCTCTATCAGCCTGTGCACTGCCTTCTGCCTTTGCCTCTCTCACATTGGGGCCATTGTTGTCTCTCTGTGACTCGCGTAGTCCACAAAGCCACCCCCACCAAGCGTGTGATCTAATTCGGCACAAATCTCAGGGGTCTGCTGGACAGGGGGAATACGGGGGTGGGGGCTTGCGTAATGGAGGATCAGAGTAGTTTTTCATCATACTTTACAGAAAGACTGGACCAGTAGATCTATAAACACTGTTACAAGTCTATCGATTGATTGAACAGTCAAAAAAGTCCGATTTTGTGCCATGTGTGATGACACATGCACATTTACACAAACAGAGTAATCCGTTGGTTTAGTGGTTGTGGGCTTTGATTGGCTTGCACAGGCCTTCTCTTTTTGAACAGGCATTAGCCTGACATTCCTGGCATTGCAGAGTATTATTAAACTGTCCTGACCCCAGGCCTGGGCCAGAGACGCTTCCCTACAACAGCATCGAACAGAGGAAGAAGCCGCTGCCTCGGTTTCACCACCAGGGATGGACAAGTAATTCCTATGTCAATATATTATAAAAATGTCTTTTGTAATATATTACCGATAAATTGGCATAGAAATCATGATATGTTTTCTTGCAAAATTTGTGCATAAACTTTTCTTTGGAACTGTTCTGATTTGTGGCTTTTTGCCTTTTATGGATCATGCTGTGCAGTTTGTTTTACACACAATGTCATCTCATTTGTGCAGAATTAAAAATGCTTCTTGAATTTGGAATAAATAAAGTCTATTATGTCATTGGTTCTTTTTGAAAAGTATCAGATTTTACAGGAATGTGTTCATATTCAATTTGACAGATAACACAATAGACGATTGTCTTGCAATCATGCATTATGTTTCATGAGTTGAGCTTTGATTTAAGGCTGCAACTAACAATTCGTTTCATCATTGATTAATATGCCATTGTCTAATTGATTAGTCATTTTGACGATGAGAAATGAAAAACAATTTTGGAATATGCCCAATAAAACGTTCCAGAGCCCAAGGTGACATCTTGTTTTGTCCAACCAACAGTATGAAACCAAAATATATTACATTTACAATGAAAACAGCAAATTTTCTCTGGAACTAACTAATTGTTGTCTACATGTGGATTATGCCAGGTTGTGTCTAGCACCACCAGATGGGCCTCAAACGGTCCACATGTTGAACCCTAAATTAAATGATCCTTCAGCCCAATAATCCCACTCATCCAATCCAGGGATCGCATAAACTCCACCCTGGATCTGAGAAATCCCTGTGCGCCTGGGAATTCTGACTGGTCATGGTAACCCTCCCGAGTACACAAACATTACTGGCATGGGGGTTAGGGTTTATATTCCCACATATATTCCCAACACATATTCATACCTAGGTAAACACATTGGCACAGACCCTAAAATGCTCAGCATGAGACAACATGAGTTAGAATCAAAATGTCTGTTTATCATGACCCAGGAAAAATACTTAACCCTGACTAGAGGGTGTTGATTCATTGTATTTCACAGTAAATCGACAGATCATGGCTGGATTACCAAATGGGTCTACAGGGCACAGGCCAACCCCTAACCACAGCGCCTAATGTGAAGCGACTGTTATAAACATTTCTCATTGCAGAGACAAAGGGTTTAGTCATTTGTGTCAACATCAGAGGCACAAAAAGTCCTCCTGAAAAACCTGAAGGAATAAACTAAATGTTCATAAGGAAAAAGCCATCATGACATCTTCGGAGGGAGTGTTTTGATTGATACCGACATGGGGCCTCACTACTCTGCTAGAATAAATAAAAAGTATACAACTGTGATTTGTAAACTGGGATGGAGAGTTTATGCTGCAAATGCTACTGAGATGGATGTATTGTACCAGGTTCCCATCATCCCCCAATCTGCCCATGCCACAGACAGACACAAAAACAATGTAAACAAACAGAGGTGACCAGGAAAAACCACTGACAGGATGTACACACTTGTGGATTCACAACCAAGTAATGATGTTATATTCTATCACCTATAGCAGGCCACAAAAAAGACCATTATTATGGATACCCTCAAAAGGACTGTATGATGTAGTATGATTCAAGTATTCAATGTTATAACTTAAAAAACAAGTTTCTGATACAATGGTAAAAACATCTAATATAAAAAAAGAGATGCAAAAGAAACTGGTCTCACTGCAGGCTGCGGCTTTTAGTTACAAATATTTAGCTGCTTGTATCTAAATAATGTTTTGGTTTTGGTGTAGAAAACCTGTTGAATAAGATTGTTTGGAAGCAGTGCTCTGTTGCTGTTCAGGAGATTCTTTTGTTTTTCACTCTTATTTGTAAGTATTTTTTCCCCAGATAGACAATGTCATATGTTGAACAAATTGTAAACCTGACTATTATACAGAATACCAGAATTCAACTGAGAAAAAAGCAAAAAAGTGTACGTTCATCAGCTCTTCTTTGTTACCTCCCCAGGAAAGTTTTAACAATTTACATTAAAAATGGTCACATTCATCTTTAGGTATTCTGGCTATAAGCTGGGCCTCATCGTCTCTGTCATCTTAATGTATCATTCTGAATCCAAGAAGTAAGTTAAGTTTGTTCATTTATATAATCTTGTAACAACTAAACGCTGCAAATGTTTTCATTTATATTTTCTCAAGATACAGTTGGATGGAATAGTCGAAAAGTCACTGTGAGTGTAAATAATGACATCCTTTATTATTAAAGCTTCTTTAAACTTAATTTCTAGGTCTTTGTTTTGACGATCCTGTAGCTCTTCAGGCTTCAGCTAAAAACTAAATACATTATACTTATTATATTAGAAATGCTTAAATAAATACAAACACACTTACAGAACATTAACCTACGATGTGAACAAAGACACAAATACAGTGTCATCTGACTGATACTCACTGGTCATGCTGATTGCAGGCATGAGACAATCGCTTGCCACGTTGCCTTCAATCTACTCCTCTCACCCCGGCTTCACCTGATGGTCTATAATCTACCCAAGACATATTTGACCGCAGCAATCTAGTGTGTCTGACACCGGAGGAATGTGAAAACTGAGCGAAGGGAGAGGATGACTCTAAGATCAGACGATAGAGGAATGAAGTGGTGGGTCTGGATGGGTTAAAGACCAGATTGTGGAAACCAGACTAATGAAGGATTAGAGCACACAGGGTTTATGGGACTATCAGTGATTGGTGACAATCTGACAGTCATGGACAATAATTAGACAAGAATCACCACTGGTGAGCTTACTCCTTATACACTGCAGTGAGCACATAACTTAGATGAAGATATAGATATAGATTCGATTACAAATTACAAATACTATATGTAGCCACAAATTAAGAGTAGTGTCTTGTGCATTGATGCTGATTCACTTAATTCTCACATAGGCACACCACTGTGGATACAAGTACTTGTAAATGTTCAAACCTCTTACTGTTCATGAGAGCTGTAGCATCAAACATCTATGTTAAAGTGAAGATATTAGGGAGCAGGGTTTGGGTATTAGGAGGGATGAGTGAGGGAGCCCCTTACCCTAATCTAGCACCTCATGTTGGCTTGGGGCTTGGAAACACCCCTCCATTCTTGGCCATGCTTGGTTTACCAAGAGACAAAGATGAGCACTAAGCCGGCTTGATGCTATGACAGCTTTCCTTAATCATTGTGATTATCATACTGTCGACGAGCACCAATGTTTCCTCTGTGTCCTGAAGCATTTAGGCTATTAGACACATCAGACGAATGGAAAGCTCACAGGGATGAGAAAAAGCATAGAAACAGGAACATTAAAGAAGGTCAAATCTTTAAGACCAGTCAGTTTTGCTGTGTGTTCCGTGCTGTCATTACACTGTTCCTACGTGTGCATATGTCATTCAAAGTTATTCATAACTCTGTGTAGGCTCTAAAATGGTTTCACTTTTAATGTGATCTTGCACCATCAATTTTAAGACACACTTCAGTCAAATGCCACTGTAATATAGTGCAGCATACATTTAAATTTGCTTCGTTTAAATAATTTTAATTGCAGTTCAGTCAAGCATTAGAGTAATTTGAAGTCGTGTTTTTCACGTCCTTCAGGTCATACACAACACCCAACTGCAACCACTGCAAGCTTCCCGTCAATTTTATATTTATTCTGGATTTGGATCCCCATAGGGTCCAGTTTCACTCCCTCCATTTTTCCAACATCCTCCTCTTAATAGCATTTAGGATTTTGTAAATTCATTATTTGTTCAGTCAGTATGGGTTCATGTTTATTTAATTCATGGGAACCCCAGGATTAGTCCATGCAGTTTTTGCACATTAGTTCAAGAGCTGGAGAGCTAAATTATTATTGCAAGTAGTTAATATCTTTAATTTAATAAAGAGTTTATGTACTAATTTCTGCATAAAAAAAGAATATAAAACAAATGCTACTTATCATATGAATCGGGACTCGGAGGGAGTTTAATGGCGTATGTTTGTGGCTTGAATTGGAAAGTAATTTTAGACGCTGATGTGCTTTCCTAAAATATTGTTACTGTGTTCACTAAAGATCACCTAATTTTGTGCAGCTGGATAATCCTGGTTTAACAAGATTCTCCACACAAAATCTATCTTTTTACCTAAATCTAATCATTTGTACCTATCTAGACCTATTGCTGAGGTGAGCAGCCTGCAACAGCTTTGAGTAGTTATGCTGCAGGAACCTTTGCTACTGGAACATTTACAGTGAGGTAGATGGCAGTGCTATCTTATACCAGTTTTTATTCTAAAACCGTAAAACGTAGTCATGTTGTCATTGTTTACATCCTCTCACATTCATTTCTTCACATAAGCCAGAACATGTTTATGTTTCAAATGGCTTCGCTAGATAAAAAAGAACCAATTTGTGTGTGTAGAATTATTGAGAAGAACAAGATCACATCAGAACACTCGACATGTTGAGGCAAGAGGGGATCAAGCAGAACAAGGTTAGAAGGACATACTTACATCCCAAGCAGACCAGTCCTGAAGAGACACTACTACAAATAAGAGGAGCATGTAAGCTGCAACAAAACCCTCTGGGTACCAAAAGAAACACCACACTCACCTACAGTGTAGCTGTATTGACATTTACGCTCAAAAGTGTTAATCTGCCTCGAGTGTACGTTTTATAAATCGTCCAAAGACAAGCCAGCCAGTCTCCTTTAATCTACCAAGAGCAGGAAGTGAGGTAAAATTACAGCGTTCAACTTTTCCCCTTTTCTCTATACATGGATGCGACATGGCCCCAGGGTTCACCAAACTGCAACATATGAAGTGTCTATATATATATATATATATATATATATATATATACACCGTATGTGTCTGTGTGTGTGCGCGTGCGTGTGCATGCGTGCATGCACTGGTGTTAAGCAGGGAGTAGTGTGCTTGTAAACATCAGCCTAATCCATCCAAAAAAGGTGTAACCCTCCCGGTTCTCTGTCGAGACGTCAACAACTTCCACTAAAACCAGTTCCAGGGCTCAAACCATTACTTTTTAATGATATGTAGCAAATTCACCAAATGATTTTCTGTCTCAAGGAAACACAATTATGCAAGTCATGGATGTTTTCTGTGCATCAGTGGAGGCTAGTTTGACTCGTGGTCCGCTGCATGGTCAGTATGAGTAATTAGGGGTTAATTAGATGAAAGTACGTGTGGGGGAAGGGGCTGACTGGAAGGGGTGTTGGGGGTTGTGAAGCATCAGAGGGGGCTGGCTGGCTCGCCAGCCGGTTGGCTGACTGGCTGGATGGGGAGTGGAAACAAAAATCACCCTCCTGGAGCTGAAAGGTCCTCTGTTAGTGCTTTTACTCCTCTCACAATAAACAAAGACTTACATTTCCTGAGGATGGACAGACACTCAGAAATACACACACAGCGGCTCACACACACACACACACTGCTATATTGCAGTTTTGGTGCAGGGTTTCGTTTCAGCTGGCCAACAGGCAGAGGAGCTCTTGGTCATCTATCGGATGAGTCAGGCTGCTGGAATTCCAGGAATCTAACCTGAGATCTATTTACAAAGCACATATCCTCTCCATACGCTCAACACACACTGTCCACTCCCAGGCTAAAGGAAGGGAGTGGGAAAGCAGATATAGAGAGAGAGACAGAGAGACCATGCTTACTTACAGTGCTGAAAAATGACCCTATCAGCTATTTGCACATTACTGGGTGATTTGTATTAGTTAGAGTTAATTCACACCACAGCTTGTAAGATCAATACACAACACATCAGAGGAGAAGTGGGTTATGAGTATATATGGAGCATGTCAGGGTTCCTGTGGCAATGGACTATGGACTACACACACACACACACACACACACACAAACACACATCATCATCATCATCATCATCATCCAGCTATCTTTGTCTTTCTTGCTTACAGTATATGAGGGTTAGATTGTTATGTAAGCAGGGACCATAGTCTAAAATGCTGAGCATGAAGGCATTGTGAAGGAAAATCTGCTGAAGAGAAAACCCTCCCTCTCCCTCCCCATTCCCCTTCCCCCTTTTCTCCAGGCCTGCACAGTCCACCGGGCCACACCGGTGTCAGCCAATCAACTACTGTATCTGAGTCAAGTTTTACACATCTAAAACCTACAAGTAATTTCTAACTACAGATTTAAGTCAGAATATGTATTTCCCTCTCATACTGACACAGATTTATCTCTACTTAGAAACTGGTTTATTTTAAATCATTTTGATCCTCCTTTTCTTCTCATTTTATTTTGCACTTTTTCCCCCACTCTGATTTTGCCCCAAAGTCTTCCTTTTTTGAGCCCCCTTCCTTCTTTCTGTTCTGTTGTAAAGACGGGGCCGTGTGTCCAAGCTTGTGTGGTCAGTTTCCCCCTCCCCCCACTCTTTTAGCTCACACACACACATGTGGCACAGGCTGGCCTGGCCCCTGGCCCCTCTTTGCTTATTGTGTCCACTCATATATCAGGCTGCAGCTGACCAGTCCCCTCCTCACGTCCTTTCCATCTGCCCTTCACTTTGCTCTTTCTCTGTCATTTAACCACCTACAGCACAGATCTTTACTATAACACCTAACAAGGATCTAAGGTGTGCTACAGTTTGCTTAACAAGCTTTCATGATTACAATGGAGGACTAATGTGCGGGTGTGGAGGCGGAGGGCCATGTTTATTTGTCCCTCTATACAGGACTAATGAGAAGCTCTTGACACCAGGTTACTAACGAGCTGGCTTTCATTCACACAATCGCTTCACCCTAGTAACTGCCAACGAAAAAGGGCGAGAATTGCTCATTACTCTATTTGTGTCACACTCTCATCATTATGAACAGAGCCCATAATGAGGTGTGGGTGATTGGGTTTGTATGTTTACTTGTTTGTGTGTGCGCGCAGATTGACAAGAAATGTGTGAGTCTGTGAGGTTTGATTAAAGTAGTTGCGGTTGTACGAATAAAGGTCGGCACAGGGTTGTGTGTAGTCGAAGTTTCTGTGGGGAGAAATCTAACGTGACGCTGTGAGTCTTTTTGAGGGAGGAATGTGACATTCGTACGTTATTTAAACCTCTTTGCCTTCTCCCTGCAAGAAGGGAGTGTTCTGTTTTCCGCTGTTTGTCTCTGTATATCCATGTATAGTTCTTCAGAATACAAAATACAAAAAACCTAGAAGTAAATCCCAGTTGCATTATTCCAATCAGGTTAGCGTTGTAATCCTGTTAAAGCTTGGCCTAATCAATAGCCCAGTCAATCAATATAAGCATATTCATCAGCCTGGATAGCAACCTCTCATGATTAGCACATATGCAAGCGAGGGCTATACTGTGATATGTCACAGAGATTTATGTGATTTAATCTGCTTTTAAATATTAATGTTGCCAACATAGAAACTATATCTGTCCACTCTGACAACACTGTAAACTATATGTGTAAGATGTAAGGTGTCAACAGCAGAGCTTCTCAGTTTATACCAAAGAAGTAGACGGCTCATCTTATGAATTGTGCAAAGGAAGTGGTGTTTCAACACAAAACAACATCATCATAGTTTGATACACACGATTTTACACTGAAACATACAACAACCAAGTATTTTTCCACCTTTTAAACAGATACAGTAAGGTTATCCTTAAGGTATTATGGTGCTATCATTGTTTAAAAAGTGTGTAACCAACATTTTATGTATCTTCCTTCCATTCTTTAAGAAAAGCTCAGAATACAGTCTAGATGAACTGCTACACTGAGCTCTGTCACTATGTTCAAGCTGCTCCTTAGAAAAGACAGACAGCAGTGCTTTAGCTCAACACTTTCTGAGAAATTCCTCAATGCAAAGCCTGGAGACTCAGCTGTTAAACCTATTAGCATATCTGCCTTCTCAAAATGACTTCTCAGAGCCCCCCCCCCATCCCTCGCTTCCCTCTACTGAGCCACAGGAGATGAGTCCGGGACAAAAGAGGAGCCAAAAGAAGAGGTTGTACAGAAAAACAGACTCAAAGCAAATCTAGGTCACATTGTCTGACATGCCATACAGACACGAGCATACAACATGTTAATCCATGCACATGTAGCGTACAAACATGTAAAAAATGAAGACTTACTGTATGGGGTGACAGGACTGAGCATTCTGCAGCCCTGGCCCCAGGTGAGGAGGAGAGGACCGGGTCCAATTGGTGCTAGTGAGAGCCCAGCTGCATGCTGCGGGGCCTCCCTGGGCTACTGCTTCTCCAGCTGCTGGTGGTTGTGTGGCTCCTGGCTTGGCTAGTGACTGGCCTCCTGCACCCCTCCATGGTTCATTTCACAGTTCAGCACCGCTCCGACACACTGCCACCTGAAGAGCACACATGCCAAAGTCAGAGCTAAAAGACACCCATGAATATGATGAGGTTGTCTGTTTAGATTAATGTAGTCACTCAAAGCCGTATTCTAGGAAATGTTTGAGAAATGTAATTGTATAATGTAAACATAACCAAAAAGCCCTTTCGTGCTTGCATTTATTCAAAATTCTTATTAAAAAGACTTGTGAAAATAACTATTGGATAATCATTTGAAAAGCTACTGATCTTGACCAATAATGAATTTCTAATGCTCCTTCAACGTTCTTACTTTTGCTTTCTTTAGTTTTTCTGTCTGTTTATGTGTGCACATACACATGCACATGTGCAAGCGACCGGTCAAGACAGTGTTTGAATGCCAAATGCCCTGACAGAGAGGGAGCTTTTACACTTTGACCACAAAACTGCACGGCCAGAGAAGACAAGTTTCTAATTCTTTGAAGCCACCCAGGTTTCAGCACAAACACAAACCACAACAGTTAAAGGAACTTTGTACTCTCTGCAAGCAACAAAGCTATCATATCTAATACATGAAGGGGGGGAAATAAAGAATGACTGTATAATAGGAGAGGGCATAGACATTTAACAGCTTACCTGGATTGACATATCGAGAAAGCCACACATATGTATGAAGAAAAGAAACTATAGCATGCACACGAATAGCAAGCAGAAGAAGAGGGCATATCACACATAAAGAGAGAATAAAGAGCATTGGAAATGACAGGAATGTGCAAAAAGCAGCAGAAACATTGTCATTACTGCTGAAAGGAGAACATTTTTCAACAAGTGAGCAAACGGTTTACTGACCTGGTCATGCCTGGATTTGATTCAGTCTGTAAAGTAATCCACTATTCCAAAAAAAGTACAACAGGGGAGCTGACATAAATGTGTATGTGTGACCGTGTGTGTGTGTGTGTGTGTGTGTGTGTGTGAGAGAGAGAGAGAGAGAGAGTGAGCCTTGTACTCTCTTCTGGGACCCTATCCTCTCCTACACTCCCTCGCTCGCCCTCCAGCTCCCTTCTCCCTCCCCCTCTTGCTCTCCCTCCCCTAGTGACAACAGAGCAGCACATACATCCCCTCCCCCAACCACACTGCCCCTCCCCCTCATTCTCCCTCTCTTTTGTTAAAACTATTTCAGCAGGAAGGGAGAGAGAGGGAAAAAGTGACCAATCATGCCGTGTCAGAGAAGAGCCTGTTTCACCCTGCTGTGCGTGTGTGCATTTCTGGATGATCTTATTTGCATGTGTGTATGCTTTTTTTTAATTGTAAGCCTTCAGTGTGATAAATGAGCATGTGGGACACACGCTACTGATAAATAGTGAATTTTCTCCTTCACTGAACACATGAGAAGTTCAGTTATTGTCAATGACTTCTATTGATCTGGTAAATTGATCTTAGTGATGTTGGGATGGTGGGGCTGAAACAACCATGTCAATATTACCCAATTCCTGTGGTACCCCATCCCCCCCTTCACACACACACTAGCCTGCACACATGCACGGGCAGCTGCAAATGACCTCCACATTGGCCTCAAACCTTTGACTAAGAGTTGGGCTAATTTCTTCACCTGTAATTTGGTAATATCTGATATACTTACATATAAGCGCACAGCTGTTATATCATTTTCTTTCCAGGGGCTTATTGGACTCTTTCCCGCTAGACCCTGTTTTGCTCTAACCCCAGTCCTTCATACATAGAAACACAGCTGTGGTTCTGCATTTAGAGTTATGGAGTAGGCGGGACAAGCTGGTCCAGTCCTCATGTTACTCTGCTGTAAACACTCAAGGCACACTCCTTCTGCTTTGGCTGCTCTCAACACCAGGCCCTGCCCCAAACACAAACACACACACACACACACACATATGGGCACGTGGTTGACATGTGTGAGCTGTGTTTCAGAAGGTGGTTGTTCACAACACAAACTTTCTTCTGGAATCTAATCTTATAATATATCATAATCACATGACAAAGATTACAAATCAGAGTTTTGACAAATATAATTTTTTTTGACGATCATCACCCATGTTGATACGTCAGATTACAATACTGGGTCATTGCAGTCTTCCTTATTTATACAGATGAAGTTCTTGTGAGCCAAGCTGACTATTATTTGAGAGTACTATGAGTTAAATTAGTACCAGTTATAGAAGTGGAGGTGGAGGCTCATTACAAGACCTTTCATCAGGTGACTCAGAGGAGTAATGGCTGGTGTAGCGCTCAGCTCTTTCTCCCTCACATGCTTTGCTGACAGACTCTGGAAAAAAAAGTCCATGCTGTTATTTTGCAGGCAAGGAAACAATACATCTAAACAATCCCAAATGTGCTGTGTGGGCTGTTCTTTTCATCATAGATAAGGTAGGTTGTTTGATACATTCTCACTGCCGAGTCGAAACCCCCAGATGTGCTCTCTTGTTACGTCAGGAACCCCACCCACGCCATGCGGCCCTAAGCAGGTCACCGAGACAAACAGAGGGCAGAGTGTGTGCTAATGACAGTCGAACAGAAAGGTGCAGCTATAAGCAGGTTGGAGAACAAGTTTACTGGCAGAGGCAGAGGAGAGAAATCCCTTTTGCAACTCGACTACTGGAATAGATATAACACAAATGCACGCAGGAGGACATATTTACACACACACACACAAACACACACACACAAGACGGCTATGCTGGAAATTGGACATGGTAACTCTAACCCAGGGTCCCTTTGGCCCTGTGGGTGGGATAGGTCACATGATAGCACCCCAGAGAAGCTCAGCTGTTTGCCACTCTAATTCTGTCTCAAGCAGCTGAGCACTGAACCGCTGCTCCACTGAACTGCCCCAGTAATAATAATAGTGCGTGTGTACATGTGTGTGTGTACAGGAAGAGGGAACGGGGTTGATGATGAAAATAAGTCCACACCATCAAAAACTATTGTAGCTACATAGTTAAATACTTGGAATACAGCATTCATTCCTACATTGCCAAACATGTTCAGAAAATGATGTGAGAGGTGAATTACAAGGCAGAGATAGCAACACACACACACACACACACACACACACACACAGAGAGGGGAGTGGGGGGCATAACAGGAACAGGAAATCTTTGGAAAGAGAACAGGAAATGTGTGTATTGTCTGCCACAGCCAATGTCAGTGTCAGCAAAGTACTGGACTTGCCATTTAATGGATGAGTTTGGTGATATTTTCCAACAATCAAAAAATCCCATGAAAAGAATAAAACGTACAAAGAATTGATCTTACTAGCAAGACGACGATAGCCAAAGCCTTATTCCTCTGTGCTATCGAGCTCTAATATTGTCCAAAAATGATTGAAAACACATCAGTGAGCCACATTGTTGCACTGGGTGACATGTTCCTTCAGTGTGATCACTGATCAACACTGTATTTTATGAGCACCAAATAGGTATTAATCTGTGGCTGAAAATAGTCCCCAACAAATGCATTATTTACTCCTGTTTGTGTAACATTTCATACAACACACAGTGCTCAGCTGTTTTAGGGAATTACTGACTGAGAAATTACTGAGAAAATGAAACCATATATAATCTGATTTGAAAGATGTACATCTTCAGTATGAAAAACAATGGGCTTGGGGCAGAAAAGCACATACACAGAGGAGCATAGATGCTATTAATATTTCATACTGATGTTTTCCTTTATTTTTTATTCTCATGGTCATCTTGTTTGGGAAATGTGTATTGACTGTAATCCTCATCCTTAAGAAAATCAATAAGATGGAACAGAAAAGCACATTGGTACACACACAAACACACACACACACACCAGCACATGTGTATGCACACACTAACTCATCATGTGTCCTTTCTTCTCATCATGTGCAGAATGTCAATTAGCCAGCGTCACATTCAGAATACTATATGTCTCTTCAAGGTTAAATGGCATTGTCATCCCAATGAATTCCAATTACAGCAGCGGCCGTAACTGTCTGCCACAAGCTTTAACTGTAAAGTAAAAAGTAAGTAAGTATGTAGTAAAGAACAACGCAGAGCACAATCATTCTGAACAGCAAAATGTAGACTACAGATGGAGTTTTATATGTAATCAACAAAACAGTTTTGTTGACACACACCTCCCAAGGACCTAATTGCATACACACACACAAACACACACACACACACACACGACTGCACACACCACACACACGCAGCGCAGTGCTCCACGTAAGAGTGGCTTATTGTTCTCTGGTATAGAGAACACAATAGCCAAGTCTAGTAATAGAGGTTAGATTAATTGCTGATAAATCTGTATTCAGCAGTTCCCTTTCTCTCTGCTTGACAGATTTATGACAGAGATTGATGGAGGGGAGGGACGAGCCAAGAGCCGTCTCTGTTCAGTGAGAAAAGAGGACAACAGCTCAGTGAGTCAAACAGAAACAGAGAGAGAAAAAAAGACAGACACGATTGTTTTGGTTGGATCATACACTTGGCCAACAATTTTGTCAATTTTGTCATATTTTATGCTGTTATAATCAGAAAAGTTGCCTCAAAAAATATATTTTTTCATTTGATCATTTTATTCCTCTCATACATACCCAAAACAATTATTTTTGATATATCTAAAATAAAATTAGGAATGGTAGAGTTAAATTGTAATGCCAAACCTTCAAATACCTCTTGAAAGGGCACCAGGAGGAAGAGGCACAGCAGACATTTTGACTGGTGATAGTAGGAAAAGCACAGGTGTTAACATTAACGATGGCCCCGTTATATTTAAGTGTCGCACTAAGTCATGACAGAGTGACAGTGAGGCAGCATGAACAATGGCAGGAGCCTGAAACTGAAGCAGCAAAATGGAATTCAGCCATCATTAATCTTATTATTTACACCTGTCATTGTCAAAATGATTTCTGTGAAAAAAGTCTGTTACGTAAACCTTGTCTTGGTAAGTGCCATGCCACTTTGTCCTCCCTATGTTTCTTTTTTCCCCTCCCTGTTGTTTCCTGTATGTGTTCTCCTTCTGTCTGTGAGTTCTCTCCCTTCCCACTGACATGACGATCCTGCTCTGGTCTTCCTCCGCATTGAGCTGATGCTGAACAAATGGAAACCGTATGAAGAATCAAGATTTATCCTTTAAGAAATAGTTCCACATTGTGAGAAAAGCGCTTATATTGTTGCCAAGAGTATAATAAGACGTCTATATGGTAAATATATACCTGGTTAGCTTAACTTATAAACTAATAAACTAATAAAGGCTGGAAACCAAAGGAAACGGCCTGGCTGTGTCCAAAGGTTATAGAATCTGCCTACTAGCACCTCTATAGCTCATTAATTAATGTTGAGTCTTGTTTGATTAGTCCACACAAAATCCAAAGTGTAAAAGCAGCAATTTGCAGGGCTAGCTGTTTCCGTTTCCAGTCTTTATGCATTAAACCAATAAGCATATCAAGCTATTCCTTTAAGACGGTGTTTGATTGTCAAACAACTAACTACAGTGAAGGCCACATTCCATTCAGGTGTGTTACTTTCAGGTGCTATGCGTGGGGCTCACTTTCATGGCTCAGTGGCAAACCTACATTGGACAGAGCATATCTTACACTGATATTAGTTACACTTGTGCTTTTCCTGCTGCGACAAGCCTGCTGTGAAAACCTCCTGCACAGACTCATGCACACAATCTTTATTCAGATGCTCTGTTGTAAATCAATGACCTTGAAAACTATTTTAAAAAGACTAATCACAATCAGCATTCAGCAGTTTGTGTCAGCCCTGCAGAGGAAAAAAAACATGCATTCCAGTCTGCATTCCAGCTCCAGTTGGCTCTTCAGCTTTCCTTAAAAAAGACCACAGGGCCATCACATGAGCACAAAGGACTTCTTTGAATGCTTAAGTCTTAAAACAGAGACATTATGGCCAGGGTCCCTCCTGAGTTGATTGGCCTGGACCCACATGATAATAATCAATGCAATATGCAAACAGACATGCTGAAAGAACATGTGGGTAAATATGATGTATATTTGGAGCTGGCAACATTCAAACACTACGTGGGTATGTATCCAACACAGCTAAATGGATCAGCCTGATATTGCTGATCCATAATTCAGTTCATGAGGTGTAAACCACCTAAAATGTCCTGTCCGGCTCCCTCCTTCCACCTGATGTCACAGCCAACAGCTCGCCCGATTGGTTAAGGCCACAGCCCGCCAGCTGTTTGCAATAAGGAGCACTTGGGAGTCAGGATCACATGACACCCTCAAGGCACACTCGCACACATAGATATCTACATACAGAGTGCAGTGCATCTTTAACCTCATACCCATTCCCACAGGCTACTCTCTTGCAGTCAGGATCACCTCCAGATGTGCACACTGTGTTCTCACCTCAGGTTAAAAACTGGGGGAGGGGTGTGGCACAAGGAGGGATTGGACAGTCCAACGAAAATGGAAACAGCTCCCAGAGGTTTGGAGGAAAGTAAAAGAGGGAGGACGGTGGTTTAGGCATCTCATGTGAGGTCTTCCCAGAATCCGGGGCTAGGACGAGAGTTTATTTCTAATGTAACAGTCTTAGATTTAAATAAATATTAGGAGGACAAAGTTCTCATAGGCAGAATCTACATATAAGAATTGTGACTCTGCTGCCTCCTAGTGGGACAACTCAATAAATACATTAAAATACATTAAAGCTCAAACATGTGAACACACACAAACCATTTAAGCAAACATGATGCAATAAATAAAACAATAGTTCACTTCATTTCAACTGTAAATATTTATTTTTCATTTTTCCATAATCAAAAATTAAATTACATATACATATAAAACATGTAGAATTATTTTGCTTAATACTAATCATTCAGTAGTTGAAGAGACAAAGCATTGCTCTTTCTATGGCTCCAAGACTAGGATTAAGGTTACTGCAGTACAGGTGCTCTTCTCAATGAAAGCCTCCCTCTCTCTCTCTCTTCCACCCTTTTTTTCTTTTGTCAAACTGACCTTGTCCTTGAAAGAGACACACGTTTTGTGTTATATTCATTAGAAGGACATAGTCTCACACACAGTTTTCACTTTTATCTACACATAAAAATGAAGTATAGGATTAGGGCAGGAGAGAATCATTTGTACATTTTGTAGAAAAACCCTTTTTTTTTGACAGCCTGTGCCTGTTTTTGGTCAGATGTAAGATGGTCAAAGGTCAATGACAGCACAAGAGGAAGTGGTTATGTATTCTATGACAAGCACACACATACAGCACATATATTTAGAATCACATCCATCATGTATGGCCTCTCTTGGTCACATGTATATGCAGTAAACCTACAGAAAACCGAAGGTATTTAACTGCGTGTTTTCCAAACATTCACATATACATTGAGTTGAAAATAAAGTTTAAGACACATGATGATCATTGGAACAGTCAACATATACAGTCATTGAACTCTGGATGTTTCCACAACTTGGCTTAAAGTATATTTACACAATTAATAATATTAAGTCGTGCCATTCATTAGTTAATTATGGGTCCTCAGACACACAAAGACTATTCACAATCAAAAGTCAGACAGAGTTGAAGTAGAAGTACATGATGGCAAACACAATGTACAAAAATTTCATACGCGTCTTGGAGGAGGTATTACTGTATGTAACGTTACAGTGATAGATTACTGCACTTGTGCACTTTGCTTTAAAGTCACTTGAATAGAAACAATGAGGACTATAGAGGGAGTAGCCTTGAATATGGTTATAAAACAATTCATGAATTGAGATTAAATTGTACATTGAAACAAGTGGTATCTCGATTTTAAGCATGACTACATTAATCCACCAATGAATGGATCAGATATTTAAAATGTATATTTTTGTATTAATTAAGTCTCTGATGTTTAGCCTTAAAGTAAATAGATCTTTAAATAAAAATGCATTCTTCCTTACAAATGAAAAGTTGAAGCAATAAATTGCATTACAGGGGATTTGCTGATATAACCTTACTTGGTCTGGTATGACCAGTAGCTAATGTTAGCTAACTTTAAATTTGTATTGCTGTGCAGTTTCCAGACTTTATAACTCCTCTCTACTTGTGCAAATGTTACACGGCATTTTAACATGTATTAATAGATTCGTAAATCACCTATGGCCACAGTTGCTGCTGTTTCTCTCTCTTCCCTCATTTCCTGTCACCCTGTTATAAAAAATAAAGGCAGAAATACCTGAAAAATACATCAAAAATACAATGATTAAACCTTTTTATTGTACAATTAAATATCAATCAATAATTGATTCATGAGCAGATTCAAGGCTCTTAAGGTCCTCCATCGAGGACAACAGGGTGTGACAATCGTGATTTATTAGACAAACTCTTGCTGTCAGAGCTCTCTTTGTATTTTATCGAATTCATTCATTTAATTATATTATCCATTCTTCAGCCTTTCTCAGAGCCTGTCGTGCTTATTACAGTATATACAGAAAGCAAAGAGAATACATTGGAATTTTATATCCAAAAATATTATTGTAATAAATAATACATGAGTAATAAATTATTGTAAAATCATTTGATTGCTTAATAGATCTCTGGAAAATAAAATATATCACAATTTCTTTATCTACAGAAAGTGCAACTACAAATGAAGTATTTTTTAAGGTCGTTCACACCATAATCTCTCTGCTCCCTTTGGCTCTCCAAGCTTTGAGGTGACACCGGTATGTGAAATTCCAAAAGGAGAGTCCTATTTTAAATGAATTAAAGACAACCAGATGTGATGTGAAAATAGAAAATGATGGGGAGCACATTACAGCAGAACCTTTGTTTATCCAAACTGACATCCGCATAATGAATGAAAGTGACAATGTCAAATGATCTTCTTTTAATTACATGTGATCGTTAAATATTTTCTTTTTGGCACATGTAATGAAAGTGTTTTTAGGCTTCAAATGTTATATTTTTCTGGACCGTCTCTATTCCACAAAGGGATGGATCAAAACGTTGCACTGGCACAAAAGGACCATGATAAATAAGGAGTTATGGTAAGTTCAATTTGGGTTGGATGTTGGGTAAATTATTGCTTAAAAGAAAATGCTGTAGCCCCCCCCAAAATAACGAAATTGTTATTATTTTCCTGATACTCAAAGGGAAACTCTCTCACTGTCTCACACACGCACCATTTTTCTGCTCTGGTTTCCCTGACCCGATGTCAGCCAAAGTGCCTTGCAGGAGCATTCATGGCCTCGTCTGAGGTAAAGAAATAAGACACTTTACTAATACATGACAAAGATTCTGTAGAACAACCTCCATCCTACACAATCATTAGTTCAAAGACAAATCTCCATAAAGGGGAAAAGACCATGTCTCAAACAACACGTTATTGGTGCCACTGCTTCAACTGAAGTGGGTCTTCTAACATTTACAGTTTTCAGTTTACATCATCACACAAAACTGACACGTTTTATACGTTTTATGCCCCCAAAGAGGATTTGTTTATGTATTACTGAACCTGCAATGCATTTCTAAAATCTACTACATAATTGACCGTATCATCACTATTAGAAAAAGAATACAGTCATGGCACATTAAATAAAAAGAGATAGAAAGTAGATTTATGGAATAATGATAAACCTACTTGATTATGAAAAATAACCTGGTTTGTTTTTAAAGGAGAAGTTATACTCTAGCGTATTGCCCAGCTAAGTGTACAGTAGAGATGAGAAACCTAAATGTTTGTTTCTGATGAAAGGGTGAAACAGGGGCGTAGAGAGGCTGTTGTTGTTGTTGTTGTTGTTATGTTAGTATGTGTGCTTTCTATCTTAGTGAGGACCAAATGTATTTAAAGCAGCTATAACCAATATTTTTTATAACCTTCGTGAAAGTAGGATTTATTGCAGGAATGTTGTATTAGACTGCGTTAGATTTGGCTAGTTGTACCCAGTAAACTAGCAACTGGTTTAAACTGTTGATAGATAATCCACACTACAAGGGAATTTTCAATGGGCAATTTCATTGTTGTTGGGCAGTAAAGCTGATATTTCTAGACAAGCAACAGCTGTGTCCCCATGAGCTAAAACAAGCTATCCAGACTTTTTGGTTGCTTTTTAGATATAGACCAGTGACATTGAATTACTGACTGACTGACCAACTGACTGCTGTGTTGTTAGCTGTTCGAAATGTTACATCCAAATGAGTTTTAAATAAATGCATGCAGCAAATGTCCCCATATCTTAGTGAAATCACCATGGTGGCCAGCAGCTGTCACAGTGTCCTCACAGTTGTTCCATTATTTACTGTTACTGTGGATGGAGTGGCTCCAGGATCTGTCACTAGATTACATTCTCTGGGCCTGTCTCATTGCTCTACACAAATTAATTAAAACTGAGCTATTTGATACTATCGAATTTTCACAGGCGAATGCTGCTACAAGACAGAGTGCTTTAATGTTTCATCCTTTATATCATCCTTCATCCTCACAATAAGATGGAAAGAAGGCCGGAATCACTAAGAGCTTTCTTGCCTGTCTGGTTTAGTAGAAAGCCAAACGTAGATGATGACGATGATGGTTGAGATGTGGGTTTTCCACTGGTTAAGATAATTGCTGTGGTTGGTGCTAGATTTTAGTCAAGGGGTCAGATTTATGGTTAGGGGAGTACTGGCTTTAATTTTAGAGCTTGTTTCAGGGAAATAAGATTTTAAATATATTTCCAGTCCTCACAAAGACAGAAGTGCATGTGTACGTCTTTGTCTTTGTATTTGTGGACAGTGTTATGTTTAGCAGGGAGCAGGTGGAGACTTCATCGAGACTTGTTTCTTTAAGCACTGAAGAGGCTCACAGTCGAAGCAGCCTAATTGCAGTGTCCTGTTGTCCAGAACTGCAGTGAAGTGATACAGCTGAGTCTGCCAGGAATGTGGACGTCCTTTACTCATCTATGAAGGCGATCCCTTCAATCCTGCAGTGTAGAACATACAAACCCAGAATTAACACAGCACAGTGCCCGAGTAAGTTTGGCTGCCCACAATTTGCAATTTCCAGTCGGAGCAACAATTGAAAAGCACAAAAGAAGCGAGTGACCACAATGTGTAGCGGGAATATTTCCAGATGACAGGGGTGAGGGAAAAAAAGAGGGCATGGCCTTGCCTTCTTAGCAGCCATAGGACGAGTGTCCTTTTGATTGGAGTTGAGGGATTTCCACACAGTGGTTTTAGACATTTCATCAGATATATTAATATCAGAGGGGTCACACCTGAGGAGCAGGGAGAGGAAAAGGAGGGTAAGAACAGAAAGCACATAGTGTTGGGAGTTAAGGGGTTGAGGGAGAGGTCTCAGCGTGTTTGTATTCACGGGGTGCACTTGAAAACAGACCACATCCAAACAAAACAAGCGTGTACATATAAACAGACAGGAAGGTGAAATATTTCTATTATAATCTTACTGCTTACTGATGATCCAATGTCCATTTTGTTCATTTGAGTGTGTATGGGTGTGTCTGTGTGCGCTCACCTGGGGTCATGTGCTTTTGGGGTCAGTTGAACAGGCTTGCTGCTCTCCATGGGAATCAGAGCAGTATCTTCCTTATTTGTACTGAGCATAACCTGCGATTCCTTAAAGACACAGCACCCCCGCCCCAACATATCCAGTCAATATGTGCATGTATATTTATTTGCATCTGTGTGTTTCAAGATTTCCACTCATACTTACCTCTTCTATCTTTTTGGAGGCATCATCAAGGGTTTTTTTCTTCCATTCAGGCATTAAGTCGTCTAGGTAACTTAGCTCTCGCTTAGTGAAGCACCAGTCCAGCAGCTTGCGGATGAAAACCAGTGCCAGCACCTGCAGACACAAGAAAAACAAAGATGCCTGTTATTTAAATTGAAGACATGGAGAGACTAATGAACAGAGAAGGGATGTTGGCAGGGGTCAACTCACCATCATGGGAAAGACGATAGCAGCAGGCGACGTCTTGATGACCCAGAGCAGCACCAAGCAGGTGAGCTGGGTTACAGTGAACAGGTGCACTTTCCTCAAGGGGACGTGGCGCAGGTAGATAAAATCTGGCTGGTGCTTCGCTGGCATGCCGAACAGCTTCAGACGGTCAAAGAACTGAGAAGTGATGAAGATGAACACATGTGGGGAGAGAAGTTAGAGACAGAGTGGGGTAACAAGATAAATGAATTAATGAGAGAAAAGCAGAGACACAGATGGCGAATGTGGCAAGAGAAAAGAAGTGATTATGAACAACACATTTAGTTAGATTGGTCTGACAATTCACTGTCAGGCCTCACTGAACTGCAACAGAAGGAATTATATTAGGAGAGGGCGTAACAGGGACAGCCAAGTTAGTAAGAGGCTGGTATGGAGAGGTCAAGAGAACAACCTGGAACATTTTGCATTTGAATGACTCCCAGCTGAAGCAATACATATAAATATATTAGGAGCTGTTCACTGTATTCTGTAAAATGTAATCTGTTAAATTGCAAATGTGATTATAGCATCTTGAAAATTATATTGTTCATATATTATTATATGAGTTTGAGATTGTAGATTGTAAAAAATAGACATTTCCACTGAAGCTAGAGGGGGCAAAAAGTTTTACTGTAAATCATCTTTACCACATAGGATAATGTTCCTGTGTCACATTTATATATGTCAGATTGCACGTTACCTGGATGCCTTTTAGTGAAGAGACTCCCATGTAAAGGAAAACACCATACAACACTGGCATAGGAATGAACTGGAAAAAACAACAACAAAATACACCAATGAGCTTTGGTAACATTTGGACTGTTTCAGTCTCTCACTCCTCTGATGAAATGTCCCAGCCAGAGGGGGGCAGCGTTGCACAGCTTGTCTGACTAACCTGCAGGGCTCCAGTCATGAATACAGAGCAGCCCATGAGCAAGAAGATGACCAGGCCAGTGAACCTCTGTTCTCTGATGCCCAGAAAGCGAGGCTGCTCTCCCGGAGCCGAGCTCTCGGACTCCAGCTTCAGGCTGTTGACGTGAGAGATGGACAGGACCGTGGCTGCTACGAACCAGGGCAAGCCCATGATGGAGCACACTGCCAGCATCACCCCAACCATCAGGAGGTCTAGGTGGTACCCACAGCCCTTCTGTATAACAGAGACAAGGAAAGTGGAAGCCACAGAGTAGGGATACAGGTTCATAGGGCAGCTATATGATCTGAATTATCACATATTTTCTTACCAGCAGTTTGTGCTCTTTGCGGTTGATGATGACGGCAGTTATCTGTTGGTCCATGAAGATGAGGATGGTGCAGAGAAGAGCAGGAATAGATGCAGCCAGGACTGTCCACCATGGATTTCGTCCAATTGGATTAATCAACCATCCTCTGTCATCTCTGGTAGGCTGGAGGATCCCATTAAAGAGGAGTGAGGCCATAATTCAAACTATAACCATCTGGAGTTCTACATTATTATTATCATTTCCTTTATACCTGGAATTTGCTGGGCACCTTCAACTTCTGGGAGGGTACTCCAATGACATAGTCAAGCAGAACCATGACAGCAATGGTGAGGAACACGGCAAAGTCACTGATCATGGACCGCACCTGGGCACGGCAGATAACAACACTCAGAGATCAGTGGTTACTAATGTGGTTACTCCTAGCTTAGTGAGCAGTCATATTGGTTGGTTACCTTAGTGGGGAAATAACGACTAGTTTTGAATTGTTTGAGGAAGGCAGACATGAAAAAGGTCGAGAAGAACAAGATGGTAGACCAGAAGAGAACATCTGGGGTGTAGGGGCCATGGTGGCCACATGCCGTCCCAACAAAGTGGCCCTGCAGACTGATACACTCCTGTAGAGATTCACAAAGGTTACATTAGAACAAAACTGCCTCAGGACTCAAGAGGAAATAAATCAAAATACAGTTTATCTAAATGATCTGACGGACAGAAAACGTCTACATTTCAGAAAAAACAAAAACCCCATGCTACACAAGAAACAAGACAAGCTGTTGTTGATGTGCTCACTTTTACACACAACAGTGAAAGGTTAATCAACTGAATGTCCTTGTGAGAGTTTTCAAATGCCCTTAAGATGACCCTTAAGGTGAGGGTGTTAGCTGAATGTTTAAAGTAAACACGTCAGTGCAAATGCTGTTATAGTTACACAGAAATTTGGCGTCTGTGTGTTTGCACATAGTTACGTTACCGTGACAGTAAGGTTTGACCAAGGTACAGCATCGGCCGTGATGTTTCTCTCATTCCACAGTTCTATTGTTTTATTACTGGGATTATCAGGCTCTGCACACCTACAGCTACAGAGAGAGACAGACAGAGAGAGAGAGAGAGAGAGAGAGAGAGAGAGAGAGAGAGAGAGAGAGAGAGAGAGAGCACAACACAGACATAAAATCAGGCTGACTAAAAAAGGATGAGCTCACATGCTTTTATCAGTCAAATTAGGCCAGACATAAAGGGAGCTGTATGCAAGGATGTGATCTGAAGGCTTTTAGATGAGAGCAGGAAAAGAGAATGACAGCTATGTATTCTTGATCAACCTGACTATGCAGGTGAAAGCTAGAAGACACCAGCAGAGTGAACATTTTGTTACTCACTATGCCAGTGTGAGTTTGTCCAGATCACTTTGTGCATTGAAGGGGTAGACTTCTCCCAGGTGGAAGAGCTTCTCCAAGGCCTCATAGATGAAGATGAGGCAGATGAGGGCAGCAAAGGCCTCCTCTGTGAACCGAGTGATGTAGCACACCAGAGAGCTAGCATCTGTGGCAACCAAAATGAAACACAGCAGGGCCGTCCAGAGGCCGATGCAAGTCCTCAGCGACAGATAGGACAGCTTGTAGTCCCTGATATGAAAGGAGAAGAGAAGAGATTAGCTGTGGACAAGAAATACATCATTTTGTAGTGACGATATAAATGTCACAGAAAGGTTGCTGTAATACATACTTGCAGAACTTGAAGAGGATTTTCTCAAAAACCAGCACAGGACCTGTGCTGCCCAGAATGGTGAGAGGCTGACCAGCAAACATAGAGTAGGCTACTCCAGTCATAGATGCGCCGAGTAAGGACTCTATGGCACTCTACAACACATGGTGGAAATACAAAGTATGTCTTGTGTGCAGTACAGTATTCAGTAGCATACACAATGTCTGTGCTGTATCCATTATGTTCTAATCAATGCAATATGTGAGTACAGTGTTGTGTCTGATTGTGTGTCTGAGCATGTTTGTGCTCTTACGATGCGCCCCTCTGTCGCCTCCCCCAGCAGTCCTCCGAAGGTGATGACAGGAGACATGCAGGCACAGTAGAGGAAGAGGAAGGAGGCCACACACTGGAGGCTCATGCCGTCCTTGAAGTCACTCAGATAGAACGGAGCTTTCCTCTTGATGTCCAGTATCAGACCCCCGAACAATCTGATCATGGCACACCACAAAAGAAGATAGGTGCAGACGTTTAGAGAACTCTCTGGTGAAGAGATAATGTCAAGCTGACAGATTATGGTTCTTACATGATCATTTGAAGTTTGCTAGCATAGACGTTATAAAATAATTCCCACACATAACACATTAACTCTGTTTAAAGGCTCAGACTTAATCTTAAACTAAGCTAATCGTGTTCTGGCTTTAGCTGCATGGTTATCACACAGACATGTGGTAGCAATTTTCTCATCTAAATCTTGGCAAGATAGCTAATAAACATATTTCTAAAGTAAAACTATTAAACTGGCTAGCAAGTTTTTGTTTTTTTTTAACATTCAACTTCCAACTTTCTTTGTTAACTTCTAAGTTAATAAAACTAGGGTCTCATTAATGAGTTTCACATCTTCTAATATGGGTCATTGTGGCATTTTAAAAATTACTCTTCCAGTAACTGAATAATTAAAGGCCCCATACAGCCAGAATTCACCCACACAGGTGTCCTCACTACCCTGATTATTCCTCTTCTAAGAACTGTGTGGGGGCGTATAAAGACCTCCTTCTGCATCTGTTATTGACAGTTCAAGTATGGTGACCTTATGTAATTCCCAGGATAGCTCCACCCCCTTCAACCTGTGCAGATGTCTAATCAGGTCGAATAAACAGCTGTGTGGATGTGCAGGGCTGTTAACACCGGGCTGAATAGCAGTGTTTCATCTCTGGTTAAAGGTTTCAAGGCTTTTTCACCTCTGACCACACCCAGAACCACTGCTGGGTGTCAGAAGTGTGCTCTGCACCTGTAACCATACCTATCAGTGATGTCACATTATTCTGGAGTACACTTCTACATCACTGCACCAAGGTGAGCAGTTAAAACCACTGGAGATCAGCAAAGGGAAGATTTTCAGTGGGGAGAAACTTACTCTTTAAGAAATACAGTTACGAATGTTTTGGCTTGTCTGTCAGGCCATCACACTTGGCCGTAGGCTTTGTCACTTGCCTGTTCACAAATCTAAATTTAGATTTTGTGGCACCAGCAACTGACAAACATGGTGGTGAGTGCTAAACCCAGCCCCAGGCTTCCACACATCCTTCAGAAACTTAACTTGTGCTACCTCCATGTTTCTCCACAGGTGTTTTTATGACAACATATCCTGATATTCAACAATTCTGGGGTATAACAACTTGCTTTTTGAAATCTGAATTTGGCCTCTAGATTTACTATATATAATAGCACGCACTACTGAAGCAACAAGCCTGTGTAATAAACCTGCAAATGACAGCTTACCTTCCAGTTCTCTGCAGCTCTGGCCCGTGGTGCTCAGCTTGTAGCTCTTCCTCTACCTGGCATGTTGTGCCGTTAGGGACTCCAGGCATCTTCCTCTTCTCCTGCAGACACCCAGTGAAGGTCCAAATAAAAAAAATAGCTATACACTTTACCCATACAGGCACTGTTGCTTTTATCGCATCAAATCAAAGTTGTAGCTAAAATGAAAACCTGAAAAATAAAACTGAATGTAATCATAGCTGTGTACCTGAGAGGGGACATTCTTTGGGGGCTCGATGCGGATGGAGGGGTCCCACTCTCCTGGTGGTAAGACCGTCACCTGGTCCAGGAACTCATCTATCCCAGCCAGCAGGTCACTTCTGTCTTTTGCCTTGTAGGCTACATCATGGAAGATCTGGTGTGAGGACCAGAGGAAACGTAATTGCCATGTCCATGCAAAACAGATGTTGAGATTTGATTTGTTCTGTGAAGCTTTCTGAAGTTAGATTTTAATTGACGAAGCGTTCTTACTTCATCTGTCATGATGGTTGCCATGGAGCGTCCAATTTCGTGGTATTGCTGAGCCTTTCCATCTGGGCCCAGGAGAATGAAGAGGAACCTGATGTTTGTCAGCAGATGGTTTATATTATGTAAATCATTACTGGATTATTGAATTTACATAACTAGATTTTATAACTAAACAATTGTTTACGTATCTGCAGAGAGTAATTGCCGTCTACCTGGTGGGTATGGGAACCTCAGTGAGTCCGGTGAGCAGCACAGCAGGGGAGAGGCGTACAAAGGCCACAATGGGCCTCTCCAGAAAGTCCAGTTCTCCCACCAGTACATTGGAGGCCTCTGCACCCTCTGGGATCTTCTTCATAAAGTGCAGGTCCACCTGGGGAGACAAGGCAGAAGTTAATATAAATTTAAAAAAAAAATGTAATGCCTAATTATTTTGCAGACAGACCCTTTCCTGCCTTCTTTAACTTCAAAACAAACAGAAATGTCTTCAATCGAAGAGGATTTTAACCTTTACAGGTCTGCACTCAAAATCTCAGGTGGAATTTAATGTGTAACTTTAAGCTTTTATCCTATGCGGCTTTAATGCACTGTAGTGCAGTGATGCACTTTAAACAAATGTAGTTCTCCTGTTGTTTCCTAGGGGGCACTATGTGACCTAATTGATGGTGTTGAGGACACACTTAACATTGATTAAAGATCCAGATCCTAGAAGAGCGCTACACTACATGCATAGAGCTGATAGCCAAACCCAAAAAAGATCTTACACTGCTGTTGTCAAATGTGTCACCCTCATTATATCTACTTTTTTATACAAATGTTCTTTTGTGGTCTTCACAGCATTCATCCATATACATAAACAGTGTGCACTGAGAAACCGCACACATTTATGAGAAAAAACCCACAGTGTGCTTGTCTACCTTGCTGAGGTCCACTTGGGCGCTGTCCTGTCCGCCTCCATTCTTAGCTGGTTCTATAGCTGGCAGGGACTGGGGAGATGTGGCTGACCCAGCTGGACAGGAAGGCAGTGGTTTGTGTGTATGTGTTTAAGAAAAAAAAGAATATCAGAGACAGTATATAGTTTTATTGGCCTGCCAACGGCAAAGCAAAAAAGAAACTACCTATGAAGGCAGTAATGCGTAACTGCCAATATATCGCCTATTTGCTTCAAATGTCAAATGTTTTTTGGCGGTTTGCTCTGAAAGCATTTAATGTTACTGCTTGTGTGTGCGCTTCTAAGTGTCTATCTGTTGCTTAGTCTTGTTGCTTTTAGTCTCTTACTAAACTTACTTCGAATAATAATATAATATTATTAGATATTAATAATAGTTTTTTAAGACTTTAAAAGCATGTACAATAATAATTATAATTTAAATTCATTACACTGGATGTCTTTGTGTTTGAATCATTTAAGAAATTATCTGTGCCAACTCTTTTAATGCTTTTCGACTTGTGAAGAAGTTTGGCCAGAAATGTATCTGGCCAAACACATGGATAAAACCCACCTGTCAGCTGGGACTCGGACTGTTTGCGAGTTCCCTCAGCGATGGAGCGTACAATGGGCATCAGGTTCTTCTTCTTCTCGTTCTGGTGGTGGTGTCTCTTCAGCAGAGCCTCACGCACCCTCACTCTTACACTGTCGTCCAGCTCATTGGACGCCTCCTGGTGGTCCAGCACCATGTCTGCAGCACACGGACAAAGAAATGCGCACATACTGGCATTAATCAAATTTGACTTGAGACTTTTTCATGTTAATGGCATCAGAGCTTTTATTTCTATGATAATAATGTATTTGTGCTATTTTGACCAGAACTTGAATATACAAAATACATAGTTAATAAAGAGTCATAAGGAGCCTTCCTTGAACTATTTACTTGCTGTGGTTGACATATTATAATCTCCTTAGACGTCTGTCAATATTTAAAGGCACAGTGCACAACAGAAAGTGTGTGGTGAAAATGGGTAGGTCAATATGTGTCCAGCATATCTGGCCATGTGGAGACTGCACAGAATAATCAGCATCCCTTCCTTCATCCCTCTCATCACTTCTCCTCTCCCCTCTCATTCCTCTCTTTTTCTTACTGACGTGCTGAGACAGCACTGGAACTTTCCTTCCTTCTTTCCTTTTCTCCTCCACAGTCAATCAAACAGTCTGCCTGATGCACACACAAGCGCGCACACACACACACACACACACACACAAACACACACACACATGCACACAATTCAGTGGCTGCGTTTATTCTGAGCACACTTCAAGGCTAGCGCTAATGTGCCGAGCTCAGCGTTAGTATAATCAGCCATGTTAAGGGTTATAATGACAGTGACAAGAGAACTGCCCAAAGGAGCCTGAAATTAAATCAAAACTCACAAATGGTACATCTAACATAGCCTCCTCCTACACTTTATAGACTTGAGACTCGTTCCTTTCTAATTTCAAACTACAGCAACAGCTCTGCCTCCACCAGTGTATTGCTTGTCAGATGACCAGCAGTCACTCATATGACAATGAGATACATTCAATAATATCTGTCATGTTCAAAGACTAATTTACTAATTTGTTCACACACTTTGTTATTGTTCATTTACAGTTACTGGTACTTTTAATTAAGCAAGATACATTCTGATAGAATCTGAGAGTTATTAGTCAAATGTCGGACATTTAAAAACCAGACTTTGGTGTGATGAGAGCGTGCTGGCTTCCAAAATAAAAAATGGAAAAGTGTACATTTACCTACACCTGGGTAGTCTGTAGAGCAGGGAGAATGACATTCAACCACACCATCGTTGAATTTTCTTCTCTTTTTTTATATTGTTATTCCTTAAAAGTCGTAATGAATCAGACTCTGGTGATCTATCCTATGGCTCCTTGGAGCTACAGAGGTTCATTCTTGTGTTTCTACATGGAGGTTTTGTTCGTACACTGTGGATAATAAATAAGAATATGCTTTTCATGCAACCGTAAGCATTTTCTATTGCATTATCTCGGTCTCGGTTTCCCACACTTCCAAAAATAAACATTTAAGTAAATAAATAACTTTTTTGTCTCTATCTCTTCTACCATCTTGGTTACAGTTTGAAGTCCAGGTGCTGCTGGCAGGAGTCACATGGAGAAGAGAGGGAAGTGAGAAGAGCAGTGGAGAGCTGGAGAAGAGGAATGGCTGCAGGCAACAAGGCTGTTCAGGTTGTAAACCTGTCACATTCTGACCACGAGGAAGAGTGACTGATGGAGAGCCTTGAGACATGTAGCCTAATCGTTTGTATGTACACTACCGTTCAAAAGTTTGGGGTCACATTGAAATGTCCTTATTTTTGAAGGAAAAGCACTGTACTTTTCAATGAAGATGACTTTAAACTAGTCTTAACTTTAAAGAAAT
>JAVQJL010060933.1:0-32627 GCA_036024295.1 Nannoperca obscura | reverse complement strand
TGTGTGTGTGTGTGTGTGTGTGTGTGTGTGTGTGTGTGTGTGTGTGTGTGTGTGTGTGTGTGTGTGTGTGAGACAAAGAAAGAAAGAATGCTGTATGAGGAATGCAGCAGGTTAGGTATTTGTCTCCAGCAGAGAAGCTGCCTTCGTGTTGTTTGCTCTTGTTCAACTGAATGAAAGCCCGGTATGACACTTTGCAATTAATGTGTTGGTGAATGTGTGGCATGCTTCTTTGACATGCTTTTCCTGATGCGCTCTCTCATTTGTTGTGACACAGTCCAACAAACTGTGAAGAGACAAATAAAGCAGAGACGACAGCAATGCATGTGTTATTACCTACAACCTTTCACTTAGGTTACTGACAGGTGCCAGGCGCATAAAACTGTGTAGAACTCTGTGTATACAAAAAGACGGATTTTTGCATATAAGCTCTTTCACTCCGATTTATAAAGCATGAATCTCAATTTTTGTGAATTGAAATGAGCCGGATGTCTGCGCCCACAGTTGTCCATAAATTGATATAGACAAGCCCTCAGTCAAGCGGTTTTCATCTTTTTGCTCCACAAGTCTCTCAAAGAAAGAGACGGCCTTCAATAGTGCCGCAGCAGCCGTCCTTACATGCAAGCTTTCCACACGATGGCACCTATTTAGGTTGCCCATAGCGTCCAAATTGAAATCATTCATCAAACATGCACCGGAAACTATCATTGGCAGTGATACTGTATGATACATGTCAGAAAGGTATGTGTTCTGTAATGAGTTTATAGTGAGCGTTAAATTCACTAGTTTACAATAAAAAGTATATAAAAACCAAAAGATTTAAGCACTGAAATAGAATTTATAATGGCCTTTGGTTAGAATACCTGAACATGGTGGGTGTATGTTTGTAATGTCAGTGTAGCCATGGAGCTGTTTGTCAGATTACCCTCAGCATTATAGAATGTTGTCATACGAGTGCTGATAGAATGTAGTTTTGCTTGCCGCATTACTGACATGCTGTAGTTCAGTGCCCTCTGTGTCATATACAGTATAACAGAAATGTCGGGACAAGACTCCATTGAGGCGCTCCCATCATCTCCCATGAAGACCCTGCAGTGTATGTGTTGTTTTTGGACGTACGCTGTAAACTAAGCTTGTTTAGACTACTACTAATCTCAGTGCTGTGTCACAGTATTGGATAAACATTATTTGTTAAGCATTGTTAAAGAATGAATAATCGCCACTTTCAGGACGCTTGGTAGTTTTGTTTATCAAAAAATGAATCACATGAATGTAGAACTAGTTGGATGTTTTTTAATTGATGACCATCCCCACTCCAACACAGCAGGTGTTACAATGTATTCTGTTTGACCAACCTAGTCTGTGTCTGCAGTTATGTTGAGTTCAGTCTCTCTTTGGGGGAAACTAAACTTTACTCACTGACTAAAATGTCACGTTGTTTTTGTGGCTGTTTTGGCTAAATGTGCTCACATGGCTCAGGCTCACATGAATGCTGGCTGGGCTGTCCATCTCCTTAAGGGCCCGGGCACACCGTGCCAACATGAAATAACTAGCAATGGGAAAGACCAGCTGATGCACCTGATGACCCAATGGTGCCCAACAATAGACAGGTTGGTTTGTAGTATCTGATGTAAACACTTGGCAGTAATGTTTTATTCTCTTTAATACGCTTTACCTGGCAGGTTTCTTTTCAGACAGTTCAGACTGTCACAGACAGACAGTGTATCCTGGTTGTTTCTTATGTCATTACTGAGTTGTACAGTAGTTTTACTCAGCTCTTAGTTATATTTGTTTTCCTCGTGTCTACAAATTGCTCTTCAAAATGTTGTATTGTGAACTGGGAGACATGCTTCTGGGTGTTAGCTGCCTGAGATATGGTAAACACAGTAATTGATTCAGAGGCAGGGCTTCAGGGATCCATACCACAGGGCTAAACTGGCAAGATATGGATGTTGCCTCTCTCACAGCAGCCTGCTTCATTTAAAGGCTAAATGAACACTGGCTCACAGTGCTCTTCATGAGCTGAAACTAAGCAGCCCACAGTTTTGGTCACATCGGTGACATCATAGCAGGTGTTTCCTCCCAGCTGGAACAGGCAGATTTTATTCAAATAGTTTGCATAAAAGGCAGATAAGGAGGATCACAGGTCTTTAACAGACAGGTTAGTTTGTTGGCTCAGGATTCATAGAGGGCCCTTGTTTTAATCATGCAAGCTCAACATGCTAAGTTTCGTGAGCACAGACTGTGCTAACATTATAGTTTGCTCTTTGTTGGTAAAATATGCCGCTCTGCTGACAGTAGACTTGTCAGGTTTTTGATTGGTCACAGGTCACATGCTGCAAACCCTTTTAAGTCATGGCTTGATTGGGAAACCCTGGGTTGACTTACTGAGTTAATGCTGCTACTAGCATTCAGGTGTGTCCAAAGCTAAAGCATGAATTTTGATGATGTGATAATAGGTTGTACATGGGGGGACATGGTAACAACTGTTTTTTAATTCCTGGAATAATGAATATATAACAATAATCAAATTAGAAACATCTGATGATGATGTGAAGGCTATAACACATGATTCACATCAATTTCATCTTCATCAAACTCTTCGGGGAGAACTGACATCCGAATGGAAGCATGTGCATTCATTATGTATCACTGTTGCCTTTCATTTGTCACCTATCGATACCTCAAATGAAGATTTGATACTAGTTTACCTTAAAATGAAATGCAAAGCTGTAATATAATCTGGTTCAGAATGGTAACCAGCAACTCTGTTGTTATTGCAACAAAACAGAAAGTGTGTGGCGGCTGGATTTGTTCTACTTTCTTAGACAAAACAGAGAGAATGATTAAAGACCTGTCACTCAGTCATGTGATGCCTCCAGAAAAAGGGGGAATGTTTACTGTGTCGGCTGTGTCTGATGTCACTTCCAACAAGTACTCATTAAGGAAATCAAGGTGTATAGGGCTAGAAACAGGCCTTCACTTTCTTTGGATTGTGATTCATGGCAGTTTTATGGGTTTGTCCAGTTGACATATGCTGCATGGTCTCAGCAAATAGTGGGTTTGGGCTTGATAATCTTGTTAATCCATAAAAATAGACTTTTTAACCAGACAGAAATCAGTAGATCAATGGATCACATCTGAGTCACATCTGGAGTGGAATATTCCTTTAACCCGTTTAAGCTGGCTGTCCTCCACAGCGGTGCTTAACGATGCTCCCATGCTCCAGTAAAGGCAATCACCCAGATGGTGTGCATGGATACACACACTGATAGAGGCATCTGATATCCCAAAGAAGGAGACAAAAAAGAATCATCTGCTGCTGAACAACACCCACAGGATTATAGGTTAAGATAAAATCCCTCAGTGTTTAATCTGCTCTGAGTCTCCATCTGAGACCATGACCCTCCACAGCTTGCTCAGACACGGAGCTTTCTAGAAATCTTCTCCAATCCTTTGATATTAACATTTAATCAATCAAGGAAGTTTGCGAGGGCTGCAGTCTCTAGGTCAGTCCAGACCAAAGATTCACGAGCAGACTAAACCATTTCACCAGAGGCTGATCACCTGTTTCAACAGCCAGTGAGCTCATAGTCAAGTCAGCTGGTCATCTCGACCCCCTTGTTTTTTTGTTTTCACCGTTTCATCAATACTAGAAATGCATCTGTAACAAGTACCTCACTATCACTGTTCTCATTCACATTTTAAGGTGCTACAAATTATATCCAGCTACAACAACACCTGATAGAACAGAAATGCAGAGAGTTGTTGCTATGGAAACAATACTGTATACGATAGTGTAGCTGACCGGTTTCAGAACATCACATTTCAGCTCATCTCGATGCAAATCTTTGTTCTTCTTTGAGTTTCTTCTTGAGTTTTCTTGAGAGAGAACCAGGGCTTTATTTGAAACGTGTTATATTTGATTATATACAAGAGACTGTTTACTGATCTGCTCCTGTTTTAATTATCTGATGTTGCAAACTTAACACCCACAAACGCAAACTGGAATGGCGTGTTCACACCAAACACCAAGCAAGTTTGTCACGCAGCACGATTACATGCAAAGTCAATGCAAAGATTACGCAACGTTGAATCAGAAGTGGCATAACCCTGGTCCGTCCCAACTCCATTCAGAAAACAAGCATTTTAAAAGTCGTTTGCTTGTTGTCTTGCAGACTGACCCGACAAAGCATGAGTTCATGACCAGTGATGAAGCTGCACACAGACAGATATGGCAAAATAAAGAAAAAAGGAAAGAGATGTGCAGTGTGACACTAGAAAATGATGTGAATATTGTAATAGAAATATTTACACATTCCCCTCCCAGGCAGGCGGAGTAATGGATCCAGATATGAAATCTGACACAGAGAATAATATTTTTGGACAGAACCGTATCAGTGTTCCTCCATAAAAATGAAGAAAAATATTCCGATGTACTCTTCCACTTGATTAGATTATATAGATAAACCTGTGATTGGGCTCTGCAACTATGTCTTTGCCTTTAACACCTTTTCCACACCTTTCTGTGAATGACCCTGCTGTACGTTCCCACAACCTACTCCCAAACACAAAGCTGATTTTGTCCATGTTGTTCTTTTAGATGAATTATTAGTATAATATCTGCATGTTTCCGCTACTGTGTGTTATGGTTGACTTAGGCAGCAAAAATTCCAAAAGACACAATGGTGCTTTGGGCCTCCAGTGTCGGAGATGTTACCACCACACGTCCACTAAATTATAAAACTATATTAACTATATACTACCTCTTGTGTTGGCACTGGACTTTGTTAGAATTGTCAGCATGTATATGTATGGGCCACAAGGAGGATTCTTTGGCTCACATTAGCTAAGTTGGTCAGGACTGTTACCCAGACCTTTAGAAAAAAATCCCCAAACATCTCAATATAATAATAACTGTTCTCTCCACCCTTCTTTTGTAGAGGATGAACCTGTTGTTTTTGCCACCAACTCCCTCCAGAGGCGTAAAAAGGGGCTGGGCTTAACCGGACTGCGCCCCACGGGCTCAGGCTCCACCCACTCGAAGAACAAACCGGGCCTTATGATTGGCCTCCCGCAGAACTTCAGACAGATCTCATCCATCATTGATGTGGACATCTTACCTGAGACACACCGACGCGTACGACTCCACAAGCACGGTACCCACAAACCCCTGGGCTTCTACATCCGTGACGGGGTGAGCGTGCGGGTGACGCCACAGGGCGTAGAGAAGGTGAGATTAGTGATTTCATTTCAGTCCACCTACCATTCCAGATATCATTCCACCTTTCAAGCTGACATCATTGATGATAAACTGAATATGATACACCTCCACTCACTCAGGCCAATAAGAAACCTCATCTGTGAAAACATTCACTCTTTAAGAAGAGAACACATCAGCAGAGAGAGAAGGGAAGGCCAGCAGCATATTTATTGTTCATCTTGTTAGCTTTGGAAATGATGTGACAGTTGACACCCCCCCCCCGTGACACAATGGGCGCCATCACTGTGAAATGGAAGCTCAAAGGCTCAACACAGTGCAGTCCTTCCACCCAACTTAGTTAGTGCTCAGTAAGAAGGCCGGGGTGATGATCGAGAAAGGATTCATCTCTCGAACAGAGTTCCTCTTTGCTGCCTTCACTAGACGTAATCTCAAGCTATTTATTTGTGTGTATTATAACTAACGACAAAACATGGAACGATTACAGAAAACAGGTTGGATCATACATGTTTGAGCTGTATACAAGGTAATAATCAATATCCTAATTAAGCATGATTCACCATAGAGCTTCCCACCTTACAGTATCAAATCCTTTGGAGGAGTAGTGCTTCAGCTGTTGTGTTTATTCTGTACAGTGTGTGTTCATACTGTGTATTTTATTCATAACAGCATTTCAGAGCACTTTACTGCACTTTATTTGATTTTAAAAGAGACTCAGCTGATGTGAAAGTTACCCCAAAGGCTGTTTTACATCTGGACTCACTTTGCAGATGTTACATAGTCACATTAACAAAGCACATTAATAAGCATGCAGGGCAATAATAAAAAGCTAATTTTAGTGTTTGCAAAGATATCATGCAAAGCAATTAATTTTTTTTGAATTAGGTAGTAAACATGCTATATTATTAGGCACTATGAGTCACTCTGGCACAATGAAAGACACATGCAGGTACATAAGCACAGCTCATTCCTATGCTATTATCACTGATCATGATCATTTTTGAAAATGTCTGTGACATAGATGTGAAATCTTGGTTCCCAGGCTGTGAAACGTTGCAGACAGATTTGACACGTCTCTTTTATTGCCTTTTCTCCTCCGTCCTCCTGTAGGTTCCAGGGGTGTTCATATCTCGCCTGGTACGTGGTGGGCTAGCAGAGAGCACGGGGCTGCTGGGGGTTAATGATGAGATCCTCGAGGTGAACGGCATCGATGTAGCAGGAAAGTCTTTGGATCAGGTGAATACGCTGTCCGAAACAAACCTGGAGACCTGCCAGGCCCTAGCAACAGCTCAAATATGTCACAATAAGTGTGTGTTACAGTAGAGACGTTTAGTAAAGACAGAAGAACATGTTTACAGGATCCATTCAAACCTTGCCCAACCGCTTATGTGTAAATATTTCATCATCATCATCTCTTTTTGTAGCAGAAGCCCAAATATTCTGTGTGCTGTTACTCTGTGATATTATTAGCCACATTCATTAACGTGTCAGAATGTGACATGCACGATCATCGATCCCTTCAGGTATCTCACACATAGTTTCTAAGGGTATACATTCTATTGTTTCTAAGACACTAACGCTGATCTTTTATTGTGAAACCAGCTACGGCTACAGAGTTTAGTCATGCACAGCAAACCTGACTGAAGTGGCTTTTTTACCATTGTTATACTATGGTGAATCAGTCCAGTTACTTATCTACTTAACTTATCTAAAAAACACCACCGTCCTGTTACCATCACAATAGTAATTCTTCCATATTGTCATTTTCACACTATTTTTGAAGCTATTTGTTTTGCTCCATCTTAAAGGGAAACTCTGGTATTTTTATTTACAATATATATATATATATATATATATATATATATATATAATGTTTTTTTACACATTTTGAAATTACTAATACTATTAGTTTTGGAACTGGTCCAGTAGATCACCTCCACCGGCATCCGCATCATTGGCGTTTTTCTCTACCTGTTATTTCAGGTTACAGACATGATGGTGGCCAACAGTCACAACCTCATTGTGACCGTCAAACCGGCTAACCAGAGGAACAACGTGGTGCACCGTGGGAGCAAAACCTCAGTGGGTAACTCTGGTTCTGTGGGCTCAGCTGGATCTACTGGCTCCGCTCTGTCACATGACTCACCTAGCCCCGCCTCTCAGAGCAACCCCCTCACTGCAAGGTATGACATGGACAGGACAAAGGGCCTGTTGTTTGCACTGAAGCTAGTGATAATAAAATACTGTACGTGCCAATCCACAAAACAAAAATATAGTAAAAGTAGTGAGTGTTTTCTCAGAATGTTATGTACTGTGGATTATAATGACACATATAGCCACAAGCAGCAGCAGGAAAAGAAGAGGAAGGGGAGACTATGAATGGTCTAGCTTTTAAAAGATGAAAACTGATATAATGCATTAATGTAGATAATAATGTTCAATAAAAAGTTTCAGCAATTACAGGATGTAAACGTCTTCACTGTGATCAGTCCCGATCAATGTGAAAATGATCCCCAGTTTTTGCTTTGAGGTCAGCTACAGGCCAAACTCACACAATTCACAGTTTTTGATTCATGAGACTCATGCAATCATTCATTGTTCCACATAGGTGCTACAACAAGAGCCAGTTTAAACAGTGTTGATTATGGAGTGGTTTTAGCAGTGGCTTTTTATATATCATGTCCTTAGAGCAGAAGCAGACGAAGACTTCCAGTACTGTTTGCAAACCGTGCTCATGCAGCTCTTTCAGCTCCTTGTTTTGGTTTTATCGCCCACAACTTTAGCGTTTTGGTTCGGCCTCACCGCTCCCGTCAGCCTGCTGTTTTCAGTGAGAGAGCTCTGATGAAGCCACTGTACACTTCCTGCTCAGCACCGAAGTTAAGAGACATAGTGGACATAGTGGATCGTTTAGCAGCTAAAGAGCCAGATGTTCCCCTCAGGAGCTGGTGGACACCAAAACCAGAGCAAATAGCGGGTATACATGACAGTTTCTACATTCATTCTATAATCATTATGTTCCCTGTCACCTGTTGTTACCACAGCAACAGCATTGCAGAGGGCGACAGTGACGACGAGGATGACGATGGA
Source organism: Nannoperca obscura (assembly GCA_036024295.1). Classification (NCBI taxonomy): domain Eukaryota; kingdom Metazoa; phylum Chordata; class Actinopteri; order Centrarchiformes; family Percichthyidae; genus Nannoperca; species Nannoperca obscura. Next base: position 24,322 of record JAVQJL010060933.1, on the reverse strand, counting down.
GACCTCATTCTGGAGAACGACTGTGTGACGCCCTTCGACTCCCATCGGGTAACTAACATCAACAACACTAACCTCAACAGAGACTCGCCTAGCTACAGGCCGCACAGCTCCACTGCAGCCAGGCCCCTCCCACAGAGCGTGTCATTGCCCAGTAGTGTCGGAGCATCCCTGAGCGACAGCACCGCGATGATGTCCAACCACAACGGAAACCCCGCCCACACGTCTAGTAGCAGTCAAGAGAGCATGAGAGAGGACGGCAACATAATAACACTGTAACCATGGCAACGCTGGCACACCGTAACAGTCAGAACTATGAGATATTACAACCACAGAGTGCTGTAAGCGGGACACTGCTGTGCTTCAGCCAGATCACCTTGTCCTTCAAAGGTTCTCTCTGGAAAGTGGATGGACCCTGGTCCGGAACACTAACAGCAGCACAGAGGGTTCTGTTAGCCCCACCCCCCACCCCCACCCAGCCTTGGTGGATCATGGGCTTTCACAATCCACAGGTATAACAACAACACTGGCTGAGCTAATGTATAGAGCTGGATCTTCAGGTCCTGGACGCAACCAATCATTTACATTCACCCGAGGGAAGTGATTTAAATGCCATAATGTATTAACTGATCAACACAGAGTCAGTTTGTCACGATATTTAGGAAATCATCTCTGTTCCAAAATTGCTTGCGTGAAAGGATTATACCTACAAACATACGGTTGCACCAATCAGAAACATCACTACTAACAATATACAATACAATATGGAGGTTAACAATGTCGATTTTCGACCAGCGCAAGCAGTTTTTTTCCTGACTTTGAAAGTCTCTTTGTCTGTGTGGTATTCTGGTGACCAGCTCAGAGAGGAACAAGCAGGTGGGACGTCCACTCACATGAGGCTGCACAATGGCACTTGTTGGTATGTCGGTGGAAAATAGGCCTTAGACTTTGCATAAACACCTCACAACCAACAAAGTCAGGTGATTCTATCTGCAAGAATATAAAACAAACACTTTTAACTAGCTGTTTTCTTTTCAACCAGTAGATGCATTGAAAAAGGCGTGTGAATTGAAGGTTTAATGTGTTTAAAGCAGGGTCGCTGGTAAATCAGTCAATCAGAGTGATTCCTACAGTGTCTGTTGTCCACAGCTGCTTCACACTGACAAGCTTCTCCTTCAGTTCAGTAAATTCTGAAGGCAGCACGACACACATGTTGATAAATCTGCGGCGTCTGAGTAAAGAGATGCTGGGAGAGCGGTGAAGTGACCGGTGGAGAGCATCTTCAGCAGGTGGAGACATTTTGTTCTAAATCACTGAACATGATCTATACCAGACAGCAGGACCAAAGGGATCCCATCATATTTGCAATACTTGCCTTTTTGGTTTTCTCCTCATGATTCATCTCATTGGTTTGATTCAAGGCTTAACATTTTCTATAGTCTTCTTTTTTTATGTGTATAAATAAACAAATAGGATGGCATTGGTGGTGTTAGACACAGAGCTTTTACAGTCAAATATGGAAGCACAATTACTGTGAATCAGACAAAAGGATGGGGAGGAGGTGGGGGGGGGGTGGACATGTGAGTTCCATGATGGTCATGCTCAGTGTAAGAGACATCAGTCCACACTCTGATGTGCACACAGACACTATGAAGCATCCAGGTCAAAGGAAGGACATTCCTGTCAGTGTGAGAGCAGTGCAGGATGGGACATATAAACCTGTGTGTGTGTGTGTGTGTGTGTGTGTCAACGTCTTTGTTGTTGCAGCTCTGAGGGTATTGCCTTACACTCTTTCTCTACGCCCTCCTCCTCCTCACGCAATAATGTTTACAAAATAGCATCAATCCACTCCGGCAGCTCGGCCTTTAGCCCTGACTGCAGTTACACCGTGAGCGATAGTGTGTTATTACACCGCTCCGCTCCTTAGTCTTGTGTTTAGTTTCTGTTTGTAGTTTGTAGTCCGGTACTGACCAATCACGTCTGAGCGGCATTTGGTTGTGTGTGAAAAAGAGGCGGAACGCATTGGCCGAGATGCAGAAATCCATCGGCATTTAGCTTTTTATTAATGCAGAGATTGGGTTTTTATTTTCCTCTTTTAATTGATCTGCTTTCAAATTGTCCATGAAATAACAACTCTTAAATGAACTCTTAAAAGCTGATGTCTCAGCTTGTGTCACGTTCTGTTCATACAGAAAGGTAACCTCCCCACCACAGGTTCACTGATCAACAACTCTAATTTAAATGTATGTTACTGTAAAAGATCAATGTACATTCAATATATATTATTTAACAAGGGAGATTTCCATTACCTGGGAGAAGTTTTTATGTAAGACAACATTTTATAATATGTGTAAAATATGGAGAGTATTTTTCTTATTCTTGTACTTTTAAATTGCGTATGAGGAGATGGGCGACAGGTCGGCAGGTCGTTGCTGGTTGTGCTAACATGCGCCAATAAAGATCAAGGATGTCTTTTTTAGAAGTTTAGGTTGAACTTAAATCCTGCTGATTTGTAACACATTGACGATGGAAAACCACAATTAAGTAGTTCACGTGGCTTATAACTTTATCCGTAACTGTAGGGCTTGTTTATCCTTCTGATTTTCATTTTGTGTCTCCGCCAACAAGCACAGGGTTTGAAATAACGGAGACGAGACACCGGGCGACTGATGCTCATTTCACAGCAACTACAAAGATCTGGCGTACGCACGGCTGGATAAGCAACCTGGAGCAGACCGCCAACATGCAATTGAATTCATTGCAAATTTGTTCAGTAATATGCACCACAAATTTACGATACGAACTCAAATGACAAACGATTTTCACCTGTGATATTTTAGTATTTATTGTACCTACATGGGGTGCACACCAGCATTAAAGGAACAGTCCAGTACTCTCACCCAGTGTCCGGGGAAAACATCGATGTCTCTCTGTGTGGCAAGTACACAAATCCAGGACATGTTCGTGCTAGCTTAGCACAAATAATAGAAGCAGGGGGAAAGTGCTAGCCTAGCTCCTACTCTGTCGTACTGCAAATTCAAATTGTAAAAAACAAGAAGTGATGTTGCTGCATGCCACATCTGGAGTCCTGTCCTGGAGGGGCTGCCTGCGTTAAACACTGTCCAAAATCAAAAGCAGAATGTTGGAGATTGTGGAAGGTGTATTTATTCCATCAGTTGTCGGTTTCCCACTGCTCGTTTGTTTTATGCTAAGCTAGGCTGAACACTCCCTGGACCTGTATTTGTGCTGTACGAGCAGAGCTGAAACCGATACCGATGTTCACATCTGTCTCTGGACAAGAACACAAACAAGCATATATGTCAAAACACCAGACCGTACCTTTAATGAATGGCCCCAAGGGGCCCTGAGCTCATGTAACTGGATCAGTCGGATAACTGTGTTACTGTGATGAAGTACATGTAAAAGAAAAAGAGCGAATTATTTAAAAGGTGGATACACAGAGTTTCCATTGGTTCACCCCCACTAGAGTCTTCCTTGGGATGCAAAATGGCGCTTGTGGAAGAAAGGTTGTGAAGTAAACTAACAGACTACAGAAAACAGCCAGTGTGTACTTGTGATGATCATGGCCCACCATTGCTGAGCTCTGTATGTAGCCCATTTACACCATGATAGCAGCTCAGCTTGGAGAGGACGTCCTCCCCTGACTGTACACGCTTTTAGATAACAAAGGAAGTGCCTTTTTGTGTAAGGATACTTGTGTTTGATTGGATGTCATGTCCTGCGGGTGCAGCAGGATGTCAGATGACGAAGGACTTTTCTAAACTGAGGTTTCTATATGGAGTGTGTAACTAAACTGTGAATGTCAGCTGGAGATGAAATAAGACGATTATCAAAAATAAAGTATTATTAAAAGGCATTTAACCTTTCATCCGGTGTCGTTTCTTTCCTGCCAGACTTGGGTGGCCCTAGTGGGGAACTGACTTATGCAGGGGTGGCATAAAGTACACCAGCACACACACACACACGTCTATATTTAGAATATTTAGCATTTCTGTCTCCACTACTTAAATCTGCTTTTATTTCTAACATTACAGTTTCTTTCATTCCTGTGTTTAACATCTTCATTTAAAAGATAAATAGGCCGACCAATCACAACACAACAGCGTACAATTTAGCCTCAAAAGTAGGCTACTGGGGTGGCCAATCAGATTTCAGGGTTGGCCCATGCCCCCACCCCTGCCTCTCATCCCTGTTATCTTTTTTTCTTTCCCTTTTCACTTCTTTCTGTCTCCTTCCATGGATCTTTCTCTTTTATTATTTCCTTTATTCGCTCCTTTGTGTTTTCACTTCTTTCCTGCCATCCTTTTGGTTTGTAATTTCCCCTTTCCATTTCTTTCTTGCTTTGTTACCCTTCATTCTATCTTTCTATCTTGCTTATCTGTCTGAATGTCTCTATTCTTTGTACCAAGTACCATCATATTTGTGTGTTGCCCAACATGCATCACAGCTGTTCATGTAGATACTCCTACATTTGAGCAGCAGATATCTGCTCTGATAGTCTGCTGATAGTCTTTCAGGGACTACAGTCAATCCCAGACCTCCTTCAACGTGAACGTGGGATTGTGTTCGCACATCGCTCCCCCAGCCTTCCTGCTGAAGAGACGTGTCTGAACTGACTCCAGCAGCAGCATGATGAAACCTAGCAGGGCCAGAAATGTAATCAGTCTAAACAGAGGTGATATCCATTACAGGATTAGCTAAAAGCAAGCAGTGCTGCTGTTTGTTTAACTGAGGCTAATAGAGGCTGTTTATATGGCCGGGGGAAATGGGGCGAGGTTGCGAAGAGGACAGAGAAGGAGAAACAGAGAGGTCACAGTATTCCGATGGAAGTTTTCTGGCTCTGGTTTAAGCAGCCGCAGCAGCTTATCAGGTTATAGCCGTGCACAATGACTTCATCCGTACAGCATTGCTGCCACAACCTGCTGTACGTACAACACTGGCTCCTGAGGGACCACTAAAGCCTGCAGAGATAGGCTCAGGTGACTGATGGGGGGGTTACTCATAACCGAATGCTGCGGGGATGACATGTTTAGTATAAAGCGAGGCTGTAAAGGCGTACCAGTGAGTAGATGAGTTTCTGATGACGTTTATTGCAAATGTGTTTGGTAATATGACCCACTTATGTACAATATATGTTATAACTCAGGTGCCTTTTTAGGATTTTTTCTATTTAGTTTATTTCATTTTGGTTTATTTTTATGACTTACTGTATGCTGTATGTAGAAGAAGTACTCAGATCCTTTACTTAAAGCTGCATTTATTGATTCTTGCACTCTGACATTTTATTGCCTTGTGAAGTTGATATGGCTAACGTGTTAGCAAACTTTAGCTTATTTCCTCATCAGACGAAGACCGACAGTATCACTGATTTGGAGTGGGTGGCTGTAGCTTGTTCACTAATCACAGGGTTGGTGCTTCCTGTCCACATGTCGTAGGGCAAGACCCAAGTAGCTCCTGATGGTCAGGCCAGCACCTTGCATGGCAGCTACACTGCCATCAGTGTGTGTGTGTGTGTGGCTGAATGAGGGCCAAATTGTAAGGTGCTTTGTCCATTAAGCTAAGAAAAGTGCTATATAAATTAATTTACCTTTTTTTCCTTTTGCCATGTAATTTTGAGTTGTTGCTTTTATATAGTTTCTATTTTCATTTAATTTAATTTGTTATTTTCTTTGCTTCCAATCGGTCTCCTTATCTGTGTCTTTGTGCTGCTGCAGCAGCTGAGTGTCCCGTCTGGGGATCCACAGACACTCATCTCATCTTATCTGAGTGGTGCTTGTGTCCACCTTCAGCTTGTTTAGTCTCCAGCAGCTCCTGGGGGAAACAGTATCAGCCGTTTTAGCTGCTAAATGCTCCACTGCGTTCACAAGCTAGTCATCACTACGAGCTACACGTCACACATTACATTCATTATTAATATAAAATAGTGCAGCTTTAAGTAAATGTAGTTAAACATTACCACTAAAAAGCTAAGTTACTTAAAGTAGATGTCATACTTGTATAGTATGATGTATATTGTCTTTTTCTTTTATTACTAATGATTATTGTTAGGTGGTTTATATTATATATATATATATATATAGCAGCAGGTAGCTGGTGAAAAAAAGTAAAAACCCCTCCAGAGAGAACTGTGACAGGGTTTTCTACGATTGACCACTACCCTCTGGTGGTCAAAGGGACACGCTGCAGACAGAAGCATGGAGACAGAAAACAAGTTGAAAGACCATCTTTGATCATTTATTCAGAGCGTTTCTTTTTCTGTTGCTAAATATACAGCAAGCAGAAATCTGTACAAACGTATATATTATTCATGCAAGAATAATACAAAGAGGCAAATATAACAATTCACTGAGGAAACTGTAAAACATCACAAGAGCTTTCATGATGATTGGAGCACCAACTTGTTTCTCTGCCGGTCCCCCTCAAAAGAAACTGGACCCTGGCTGCTGTGTCATGAACTGAACTGTCTGCTGTTGTGGACATGTCCTCAGTGAATTGTTAGTTTAGTTCCCACAGTGGGACGCGGGGGCTCATCTCTCCAGGAGGTAGTGAATGAGGACTTTCTCGGAGCTCACCATGTGACTGGGTTTACTGAAGTCCCGCGGCCGCAGACGCTGGATGCCTGCGCACACACACACAAACACACACAAACAAGGAAAGGTCCCATGTCAAAAATAAAGCACAACCCTGACATCCTCATGACCACGAGTATACTCTTTTTAGATGAAAGAACAGAAAAATAGATCATGTCAAATGTGAAACTCTAACAAAACAGACATCTCACTTTGAGGTGCAACAGATGAGAAATTGAACATTAATATAGCACCAAACAACTATTTGCAATGTAAAGATATAGTGGAGTGATGGCGACCACCCCTGCCCCTCAGCTCTGCCCTGAGCCAAGAGATACCTGAACTGGAGGCTCGGATCTCTATGCCTCACCCCATTTGGAATCCTTCTTGCAACTATCCCGTGTTCAGGCGCCATCGTCCGTACTGCGGCTCCAACTGTGGCAGATGACACTTGGGCAATGTTCGGGGCTAACCCCGAGCCCCTGACCCGCTTCATACCCATCACCACCCAGCAGAAATCTCCCTCCACAGGACCCCCTGCCTCTAGACAATCAGCCAGTCAAACCACCACCACTGGCTACTGAAATGGCCACTGAGCCTGGCCTTTGACCCGGCCAAACCCAAGGGATGCACAACACAGAGGGGGCCGTATGAATCAATCTTTGTCCACTGCGGGGCAGCATTGGTGAAGCGCTACTGTACCTCTGAGCACTGTGTACCAGCCCTGCAGACCCTGCTTCAAAACGCTGTTGTCATCCTCCGTCACAAACCTCCTGCCATCTGAAGACAAAAGGCACAGACAAGTTCAACTGAAGTTCTGGGAGTGAGCCTAATATAATTATTGTCACTTTGGAAGAGATGGTTTTGGATTTTGGATGATTTTCCAAATGCAGACAGACTGTGGGTATTGACAGTTCTTCTGAGGAGGTCTTGATCTCTCTGGAATGTTCTGTGTTCCTCGGTTTCACCTGATGAAGGTCTAAGGAGTGAAACGTTGTATCTCTGATCCAGTTTATTGCAAGTAAAAGGACAGCGTGCAGGGGTTCCCTCTTCTCCTGCCTGGACATGTCCTCCTATATACCTGTGCTGAAGGTGTGCATGAGCCTTCAGTCAGGAAAATGTGTATAAAATGATTTACGAGACAAGCCACAGTCATAGAAAACATAGCGTCTGCACAGGTATTTTACACACATACAGAACATACTGTACATATGATGTGTGTAAAACAATTCAAATGTAAAAGCTGCTTATGGGGTTATGTGATTAGGTGGCAAACTACATCTTCTGATGAAGACTGTGAGATGGAAATAGAAAGCTCAGATAAAAGCTGAGGGGTGGACCTTAAAATTCAAAAAAAGTTAAAAATTCTAAATTATAGCTTAACGCGACATGTAGCTGAGATTTAACAGCAGATGCATGTTCAGCCGGTGCAACAGGCAACATGTTTGCTCTCTGTCGTAATGAGACAAACAAATACTGTTGATCAGAGGTGGATATTTAACTGTATGAAGGGTGATAAATGACATCACCGGTTGATTCACATGAATTCAGTCAGTTCACTTCTTCGTGGTTAAACTCACGTTTGCCCTTCAAGTACATCATGGACTGAGGACCCCAGTGGATGTTCAGCTGAAAGAGAAGACAGCAGTTTGCTCCGGTAAGATGATACGCTACAGGAAACCAGTGGAAAGTGTGAGGAGCTCCTGAGTTTTACCTTCTGTGCACGACAGGACTCGACGAGCAGGGAGATGGCCAAAGTACACGTCCAGACAACTGTGGCTTTTATCTTCTGGAACACCAACAAGCAAACAGCCCAAATCAACAACCCTGCGGCCGCTCATCCCGGGCAGCCTTCTTTGTTCCGAGCTACAAACCCAACCCTCAGACTTCACTAGCAACCCTGACTTCTTTTTGGTTTTAAAGAGAAAGATCTCTAAGCACTTTTTGGAGCACTTAAATGAATATCTACATAACTAGAGTAATTTAGTGTTTTAACAAAGTATTAGTATTATTACAAATTTAAGTATTAGTATTAGCATCAGCATGACCAGAAATTAATAATAATAAAAAATGGTACACAAGTCAATTACTTTATATTTTACTATAACTATTGTGTTATAAGTAGTTAAAGATAAATGTAAATGTTAGTGAATAATGAAAAAAATGTATTCATAAATATGATTGTCTTCAGTGAATTGGACAGTTTTACACAAATGAAATTAAATGAATTCTACCAAATACCTTTCAAATGTAGATTGCTATGTAATTGCATGCAAATCACTTCTATAAAACTACAATAAAAGTTAGAAAAAGCAGACAAGACTCTGATTAATGTAAAAAACGTACCATATCTGCTGCAGTGAGAGCAGCCGGTCCAGTCGCAGCATGAGTGTGTGTGTTTGTGTGTGTGTGTGGTTCAGACCAAGTTCCAGGCTGCTTATATCCTGCAGCAGCAGCAGCAGCAGCAGGGACGGGTTCGATCCCGCTCCCCGCGAGGCTCGGCAGGACTCCTGTTTACTAGAGGCTAAAAAACAGCACAAAAACACAGGATGACGTCACGACCGTGATCTGCAGCGAGGAACATCAATAGTATGGGCCTGCTGTGAGTCCTACGAGAGGGTTTGTGATGTTGTCCCAGTGAGCAACAGACCGAGGTATTTCATGTTGCTACTGTTTGTATTTCCATTAAAGGATTCAGGGTGTCAGGAAATGATCGTTTTCTCGTACAGCCTTCATCATCCACTTCCATATATTTTAATAAACTGTATTTGGACCATGCATGGACTACAGATAGATATGAAGCCAGTCCACATGGCGGGATTAACCTGTTAGTGAGCCCAGGGGTAAGAACTCCCGGCGAGACACAGGAGGAGCCCGGCCCGTAGTCACCTCACGCTGCCAAGAACTTTCAGGCGTCAGAAGCTCTTGATCAAGTGGTTTCCAGCCAACCATCACAAAGAGAGGCTCCAGTCTGATGGAGATCCAGCCAGAATTATTGAAATCAGACGCCTTCATTGTCAGCTATGCAGCTAAGAGATCTGGTGTTGAAGAGAAGAAGACCACCAGATCCCGTTACACCATGAACGAAACCCAGAAATACCAACTGTGCCATTAGCTTTGGACCCTGGCACGGCAGTTCAAGGCAGCAACTGAGGAGGAAAGACCAGAGCAGACTAGCAAAGGAGACGGGGGAAAGAGAAAGCCAGGAAGCGGACTGCCTTTATAGCTGAACCTGTTTGGGTTTGTGAACTAGCTTTTAGCACAGAAACGCAAGCGAGTGACCACTTCCTTCCCGATAACCTGAGCGATCCAGCAAGAGAGCAGGATCTGACGCCCCACAGAGCCCTTCAAACCCATCCCCTTCCACAATGGGAGTTTGATGTGATAGAGCCCACCTGGAAAGAAGGTTCAATTTAATTTATATAGCGCCATATCATAACAGAGTTATCTCAGGGCTCTATGGAGCAGGTTGAGACCAACTTCCACACATACAAAGACCCAACGATCCCACCATGAGCAGCACTAGGCGACAATGGCAAGAAAAACTCCCTTTTAACAGGTAGAAACCTCGAGCAGAACCAGAACCAGGCTCTAGGTGGGCGCTCATCTGCCTCGACCGGTTGGGTTGAAAAAGGGAGGGGGGCCGGAGAGATCTGGTATGGTCTTAGGTTTTTCTTGTCATTTTAATCAGATGAATTAAAGCCTAGATCTAGGCTGTTCCCAGTCCTGCTGTCAATCTTATTAGCATGGCACAAATACACCTTCAGGAGAGCCAGAAAGTCTAGATCCCAGGTGTGGGAGGTGTCAGGGCGAAATCTTTACTGTTGGGCAGTGTCTTCAGACAGCAGAATGACGCGACCCACAGTCTCCAGGGGAAAACAATGGTGAATGCAATGAACCAAGGGCTGACGTATATGTAGCCCACATCTTCCTGACCAATAAACATTCACCACCCTTATGACCTGTTCTCCACCCTACACCTGTCTGTAGGCTCTCTCCATTTGTCTGCTAGGAATAAAATCAAACTGCATTTTGTTACCACTTGTAGACTTGATTTCTCGTGAACAATTCCTGTTAAAGAATCGATAGCAGCTCTCTAATCAATTCATTCAATACACAGTCTACACCAAACAGAAGTCTCCTGACACTCCTGTTTAACAACATACATACAAAGTGCCTTTTATATTCTTTATTTCTATATTAAAATAAAGAGAAGCTAAACCAAACGCAAACCATGTGGTGCAAGACGAGAGTCAGTGGAGTGAGAAAGGAAGAATGGGACAGCTGATCCTAAATGCATTCTGGATGGGCTGGCCAGGCACACAGTTGCATTAATCCAAATTCTGCCTTCCAGGACCTGAAGACACGAAACATTCAGCAGACCCAAGCACAGCTGGAGGACCGTCACACAGTAACAAGAGTGCACACTGTACATAGTATGTAACTGTATATAAATTTAAAGAGTAAACCATTTATATTTGATATTTGTTACTGCTGGCAGACATAGTATTAGCGGAATAAAATGCTCTGATCCACGAGAGGTTAAACAAACAAAACACTCTGCATTGTGCGTTTTTAAAAACTGCACATAACACATAGTATAAGTTTGGTGATGATATTCTATATTTTCAACAAAATCCCGTGTTCAGACTCATGTGTCAGAGTTTCTTCACCTTGGAGGTAAACTGCATGATGTCTGACATGCAAACAGGAGATATATATGATTACATCTGATACATGTTCAATTAAAAACAAACAGTATGAATTCATTTGGCATCCTGGTGTGGTTTGCGAGCTGCACTGTGGCTGACAAAAAAGCACTACAGAGAGTAATTAAACCAGCACAGGACATTATTAATACAGAATTACCTCCCCTTCAAGACATCTACAGGACCCGGTGGACTCATTCCACCCAGCCAACCATCTCTTCTGTCTGCTGCCCTCTGGAAGGCGATACAGGTCACTGAAGACCCGTACTTCCAGATTGTTGAACAGCTTTTCCTCCTGATGAAATGGTACTATATAAATAAAATTGAATTGAATTGAAGCCTAGGGGACTGAATCTGCACCTCCTCCCAACATGACAGGTTCTAGTGCTGAAGGCAGATTAAAGCTTCTCCATGGAGTCTCTAGTCCTGCATATAAATCCTGCTTGAGTAAAAGTACAGAAGTATTAACAATAAAATGTATTTACAGTATCAAAGTACTTATTCTGTAATAAGCTGTCTCCATGTAGCATTTTACTGTTGTAGCTGCTCGAGCTGGAGCTAGTTTTAACTACTTTATGTAGGTTGGGTACCATTGGACTCAACTATCTGTACATAATCACCAGATAATCTTGAGGGGTTATGTAGTGATTAATGGGAGAGCAAAGAAGAAAAAGATCCACTATACAAATCTGTATTCATTCATCTGACCTTTTCTCTAGTTTATTTGGGGGGGGGGTCACAAGCCAAAAAGATTGGGAACCATTGGCTTCATATTGAACAATGAATTTTATAAGCTTGTCATTATTTTATGTAAAATCTTCATTTGAAAAGTAACTAGTAATTATAGCTGTCAGATAAATATAGTGGAGTAGAAGTATAAATATAAAATAATACTCAAGTACATAAGACCTGTATTTACATACAGTAGCCTACTTGAAGAAATTCACTTAATTTCCACTGTTGATCCTGATGAATCTCATCTGTTCATCAGGAAGTGTGTGCTCGTGAGATGGCTGACTGATCCACTCTGCTCGTGGTCAAGTTTCATTCCCGAATGTTACCAAAGAGTAAAAAGAATTCCACACTGCTAAGCTTCTAGTCCTTCTCTCAGCAAACAAAAAGATCAGAGGTTGACTATGACTATGACCATGACTAATACAAGATGGCATGATGGTCCCGGAGACATTAGAAGAGAGAATATTAGCCTGAAGTGATACAGAAAGATGCAGACATAGGGCCACTACTGCAATGTAATATTAAATCTAAAGAAAACTGTATTGGCCAGCCATGATGATGATTATGATGATGATGTGGTGAATACAATAGTAATTTTGCAGTTTGATATTTTATTTTAGTTAGTTTCAATGTTATATTTAAAACATAAAATCAGATTAAGGCCTTTTGATTCTTAAGTCAAACAAGGGGAGCAGGAATGTGGTCATGACTGGTACGGCAGCCCTCGACCACTCCACTTTCATGTATCAGAGAAGATTCTAAACAGCAGAGACCTGGTGAATCCCACACATTCCCTCACATGACTTGTACGTGCCACTTTAGAATCTATTCATATGAATGCTTCTTGCATGAGGTCCATAAAGCTACCTTCACAGAGCCAAAAGTTCGTGATGCATATGAGAGATCCTTATCAAGTTGAACCTTCTTAGCACCGAGATAACCTCCCGGAGCCCGGTAGGTGTCAGAGGGAAAACATACATATCAAGGGCTCATTTAGGTCAGACCGTCCATGAGCAGTGAACTGACAGCAGCCGAAGCTGAGCAGTAATGCTGAAACGACCTGTGACTTCAGTTCCTGCTGTTGCACTTAATTTACACTGCTTCAGATTTAGCATGTTAACATGTGACATCCTGTTAAATAATTAACGTTAAGATGTTAACAATACTGTTTAACAATATGTTCTGTTTATTCATGCACACATTATTTGAGAGTAACAATTAAGTAAATAGAGAAGACAACATACTAAGTTCTGTGCACAAATTACTTTTGATGTCTGCCTGCTACTGTATGATTTGCATTCTGTGGTGCCTTTTTCATTGATCAACTTCATATGAGGATCTTTACTGTGTATTGATAACTAGCAGTGACTGATGACCACCTAATCACCAACACATGTTAAATATATACCTGATGTATTTGCTGACTGCATGAAGTGATTAAGACCACTCAAATGCACCATTGAACAAGTTGCCAATAGGTATGTGGGATACCGAGGACTTCCAATGATACTGTGTAATTTAAATTGTGGTTTGAAACAGGCATCGTGTAACCATGGAGCGCAACTGTACATAGGGAAACATATTGGCAACAGCAAAAAGACAAAAGGCAAATTAACAGTACAAACAGGAATTAATTGACAGCTGTGCTGTGACATCCCAGCAGCTGTTTTGAATCTGATCCCCTGGCATCCATAAAGGGAATGCAAGAGGACAAACTGAAATTTGACATAGGTCCCACCAAATTCCTCTAAAATCAGGAACAATAACATCCAGTTAGTACAAACGTCAGAGGTTCAGTGTCCAGTAAAACCTGTGGACAGACAGTCCTGTCCACATGAAAGTCGCTGCAGTGTGGACAGCAGCAGGCCAGTGCACTCCCAGTCTCTGTCTTTCCACCATTGTAATACACGAGGCCAGCCCTGGTGCCCACCAGCCTCCTCCACTCCACCCTCTCTGTTAATAGAGGCTCCAGGCCTGCTGATGCTGGGGGAAAAGTGATGAAGAGCTAGAGGATGAGGCGGTGAGCTCGCCACGGCCTAGCTGCTTTCCACACGCACACATTCAGTCCAGCTTCTCCTTCTGGACCAGCTTGGGAGCATCTACAAAATCCAGTCCATTAAAGAGGATAAGGCCACCTGTCCCCACGCTGGCTGTTCCCCAGAACAGAACGTAGGCCAGAGTCTCCGTCCACGTGTCACCTGATAGGGGACAGCAGGTCATATGGAGTCAGTGGAGTCAGTTATCTAACTAACTTTGCATCCTCTGTCAAAATATATGGGGAACTTTCCAAAAAATTGTCATTAGTGCATACATTTTTGAGGCTGATATGAATTAATTTTAAGATAAATTAACCCTAATGTTTTGTTTGTGGGTATGAAAGTGTATTATAGTGGCTTACCGGCCATTAGCAGGCAGATGATACACATGGAGAATGCTACCACCATGATGATAGGCAACTAGAAAAGGAAAAGAAAACCAGAATCATGTTAAAGACTTTGGACAAATATAACTCATCGATGTTCCTGAAGCCTTCTTACCGTCAAAAACTTCCAGTCTTTGGGGTCATGCAGTGGGGTGGTCCAATCAGCTTCCTCCACAGCATAGTTCCCCAGGAAAAGATCGATGGAGTCCTGCATTAAAGATTCTCCCAGGGGGAGATGTTGTCACGGTCAGTACAACACAGCAACATACATCTTCATGTGTACATTCATGCCCCTTCCAGGAAGGGTGATGATGTTACTGAGTCTGTTCTGACAGCTTGAATGTGGGCATGGTGGTAGGTATGTAGAACTTGATGTAGTCAATGCACTGCACAATTACACTGAACAGACCATTTCCCACAGTTACATCAGTTACTCTTATCTGCGTTGATGTTTTTGCACTTGAGTGCATCTCTAAACATCCATCAATAACTACTCAGCTGTTCAAACTGCTGCTACGTTTCCAACAAACTGTCAGACCGGGTTCAGACTGTTTTGTTGCGTAAAGCTTCAGGTTTAGTTCTGGTTAATTTTAAATGTAATTCAGTCATTTACATCTTTTACATTTCGAATGTGATCTCTACATTGTGTCAGCACATAACGGGTCTCAACAACCATGGTCATTTAGCTCATGGACAACACTGAAAATCAGCTTGTGCGCACAACAAAAACAAAGTTTGTTTGGTCAAAGTCGAACCAGGAAGTAGCTCTGCAATGTTGCTTCAGAAAAGACGATTACAAGTTCTCTTCAAATGTACATTCTGTGTTTTAGTGCCCTCTAGCCACTCTAAAGATGTTCTCACACATTGTTCATACTCACTCACATGGTTATTTAGTTAATATGATGGATTGGTTTGGTTACCACATGGACTATGTTGTAGTGCTGAAGTCACTGCAGCAGCCCCATCCTTTCAGTCATGAGGTAGCAGGTTCATTTCACCTTGCACTAAATTTAATCTGGCAGGATGTCTCCAATACTTGATACACTCATTGTATTAATATGATCGCTAATCCACACAGATACAGCAGCACTCAAATGCATGAAGGTCTGGACCCACCTGTCTAAAACCATCAGAGAAGTTGTTTTTGTAATATCGGATCATGGAGTTCCAGCCGTCCATCAGCAGCCCCCACTGAGTCCTCTTCCCTGTCCTGAAAGACCAAGATGTAGTTCAACACCATACACAATATCACCAATGTCCCCAGAGGATGAATCAAAAGCATTTTGGTGCCCCCTGACCTTTCCTCAAGCATCACCATTTACACTTTATCATACAAAACTATCTAAACCTAACTCATTACATTTTCTGAGGACATTCACGCTTCCCAGATAATAAACCTTGTGGACACGTCATGCGCTTTGTTAATGCACGTGAACAGTATGCTCATAATGTTAGGACAGGTTTAAGAGCCATGATGTGTATTGTATATACTGACCTGCTTAAACTGTATTCTAACTTCACACTAAAGCTTGCTTCTGTTTCAAATGAAAACTGGGTCCAGGTCAGGACACATCAGTCAGGGTCAGTTAAACTGGAAAATGACTAGTTACTAGTGAAATAGCCATTCAGTGTGACTGTCATACTGGGATTTCTGAATCCTCATCAATTGGTCTTCTATGGACCATAAATATCCACAGCACATTTTCAAGACATCTGGACATAAATTGTTCAAACATATTGCTCTGCATAAAAGTACAGAGAGACTTGCCAACATCTCCATCCTAGACCTTTGTCATTAGCAGGTAGTTAGCATGGGTTCAGCTAGATAACAGCTGGCTGCTGTGTGGAAACTGACCTGGTGAAGTCGGTCTTCAAGGCACCAGTACCTGCATACTGCTTGGCACAGGCATCAGCATTGTCTGCCCAGGCTACATGTGGACAGAACACACAACAGAAAGAGAAATAGAGGAAACACATCAGATTAACATGTAAGACCTTAAATGTAGGCGTGCCAGGTGACCGGTTCAAAGGAAACTACTGAGACCACTGCTGTGTCAGGGAGAGCCCACCGTTCTTGTACATCTTCTCAAAGTCGGCCTGCTCTTCAATCTGCTGGCCCACATGGAGGACTCCCATTCTCTGCAGGCACACACACATTTCATGCGAGAAGAAAATTAACCTGGTGACTCATTTTTCAAAGGCTGTGAAGCTAAAAGCTAATACTGACTGATATACCCAGTTACTTGAACCACATTTTCACATCAGAATACAATTTAGGCAGGTAAAATATATTTCATGATATTTTAGAAGAAGCCTCCCTGTTTTCTGATCTTCTCCTGTTTTAATTTTTTTGTAATGCAACACTTCCTGCATGTTTACCTGTTTACCATTTTCACAGCACTTTAATGTGAAACATCTGCAGGAAGTGTGGATTTTCACTGACAGTAGTTTAACACTGATACAAAACAAAACAACAAGACACGCTGAGAGCAGCACATGGGTGACTGGACATTATGCTCATTTGATTTGATATTATGTAAATTCCAGCCCTTCTCAGTTTTCTGTACCCAGCCTTTGTGTGTTCATGCTGTCAATGCCCCAGGCTACTATTTGAGATTACTTCAAAATCAGATTTTCTTTGAGAACTTACAGCAAAACTGTTAATAAGAAACGCAAACTTTGCAACAGTTCAGATTTTATTAAATCTTCCTCTAATTAATATTTATCATACAATGACTTGCGGGGGAAATAAATGTTGTACTTTACATTTTACATTTACATTTAGCAGATGCTTTTATCCAAAGCGACTTCCAAATAAGAGCTTTACATAAAGTGCCAATATCCATGTTGAGCAAACGTGGAGCATGGAGAAGTGGACTGGGCTGCAGCATTTCTCTGTTTCTTACATTTACAAGACGTCCCAGCTGCAATCCATTGTAACTGACATGAATTCAAGCTGAGCACAGCCACTGCTCTGTATGATTCTGGGGTCCTACCCGTAGCTGGGACTGCAGTGAGCGGCGGGCCAGCATGCACTGGATGACATTGGTACGGTCCAGACAGTCCATGCAGTTGCTCCGAAACGTGCCCTCCTGGTTCATCAGCACCTTCCCATCTGCATCCACCAGGAAATATCTAAATCCACATACACACCATTACGTCTGATGTAGAGTACATAGAGATCTACCTAGTGTACATCAGCTCACACACACACACGCAATGCTAAAAGCACACTGACCCAAATTCATCCTGCATTTCAACAACCATATCCAATAAGATCTGCAGGCGATGCCACCTCATCCGACTGCACTCCTTATGGAAGTCGAAGGCTACATACCTGCAGAAAACCAAGCACTTATCAAAAACAGAACCACCTCAACCAAATTTGAGGTGGAGTAAATGTGGGACACTAAAAGAAGTCAGACACACATGAGGTCTAAAGGATGGAGCTGCTTGTAATCTTACTTGATCATGCCATTACCCAAACTGGTCACCATCTTGTCAAATACCAGCTCCAGTGGCTTCTCTGAGCCCTTTTGGTTGATCTGTGAAAAAAAACATTCCATGAACTCTGCTTTCTTATCTAAAGAGAATGCAAACAACCATAACTGAGTAGTTATCATTGTCATGGTATTATTTCTTCTGGCAGCTTCTTTCTAGTCGGGTCATATCATAAATTAAACAGAGTCAATGTCCAGCTGGCACATTGATTGAATCAAATGAAAGTAATACTACAGATGTGATAATTACACGTTTTCATCTTACCAAGTTCAAAATGACTTGTCTTCCATACAGAATAACCTGTGAGTCGAAGTGTCTCTGGAATCCATCCAACTAGAGAGATAAACAGAGAGAAATGAGAAATGAGATTGCTAATATACAGAGGACCTTGCTTTGTCTATAAGTGTACGAACAGCTTACATGGTTGACCGTTTTGCTGATCTGTGGTTTTGGCTTGTACTTGAGATTGGGCCTTTGGGACCAGTAGAAGGGCATGGAGCCTCTTGTCTATGAAGAAAAAGTTCATAATGCATTAACATACAAGCTTTCATAAACTGCTTCCTCCATTACATTTACAAAGCCTATTAAAGCTCCAAATTGCAGTGGGTGCGACCTGACCCCCGTCAGAGTCAGGTGGCACAGTCCATGTTGGAGTCCACATTCCAATGTGGATATGACCACAACAGGAATGTGGACTGTGAAAAATATGTGCAGGGAAGCAGACTTGTTTGTCAAATTGTTTGAACTATATTTAGAACATTGATGCTGTATAGTATTTACAGAAACAGGAAGTTGACAGAACATCAGCACTGCAGAAAGCTCGAGGCGAAGAACAACTCTGACTTCCTTGGAGCCAGTCACAATGGCAGACTTGACTGAATCTCTCCTGTAGCATTATTGCTTTGGCTCACCTGAACAAATGAAGCCTTGGCACTGTTGTACTGCACTATCTGCTCTGTCTCCACATAGTTAGCAGCATGGCCTTCTGAATCAATGCCTACACAAAGAAACACAAGGTTTGAGAGGTTAGACATCTAATGGCTTCCACGTCCCAATAAGGCAGAGACAATTAGCTTTTCATTGACTTAGCGCCCTTGGATGATCCTGAAACAGGTAACAAGAAATGCAATTTAATGCCTATATTTACTGACATTGAAGTGAAACTAATATGTAACGATGCATTTCATTTGATGCTGGGTTTGTCTTTGTATTTATATTAAACGAATTGTCACAAATAAGCTGTAAATGTGTCTGCAGAAGGACAGACTGAAGTGGACATCCGATCTGTAACAGAGACAGAGAGTAGAGCAACTGGAACGTGACGCAGTGGAAGAGAGCGCTCACTGGAGCGGACAGTAGCGTTACCTCGGACATAGTAGCGGACGCCGGCTCTCAAACAGCTCCTCCTGGAGATAATGCTCCACTCAAACACCTTTCCATTGATGCAGCTCGACTTCATGGTGATGACTAGTCAACAGAGGTGTTAAGAAACCAACAGTCCGACATGGAATAGTAAGGAGTCAGTGCTATACACATTAAAAATAACTTATTATAAAAGTAAGATCTTTTGGTTGGATCAGTATCAAACACTTTTTAAAATATTATAGCACCTTTTTAGGAACTGTATTACAGACTCTTATTGTTTTTCTACATCTTAATAGTCATCCTGCTCAAATACAAACAAGCACTCTCCTGTCAACATAGTACTGAGCACATGGAGCAGTTTTACAAGTCATACATCTACAAATAATGCAAGAGACGCTCCAATCTTATTTAATGCTTCAGTCAGATAACATGGTGAGATGGGCCCAACATGAAAGGGCTCACACTCATTCACTTAAAAAGAATTGTCCATTTGACGAGGATTTTATGAGGGGAGGCACAAACAGTGGCAGGAAAGGATACAACCGTGGACAACAGGATACACAAACCTGTGCAACTGTAAGATGAGAGCAGTGTTAGACAATGGAATGCTTTACTGCCATGCTGGTTATCATTCTCTATACAATTCTTTTGTAATACAAGGTAAGGTTACCTATGTAACCTTGGTTCTCTGAATAGAATGAAATCTAATAAAATCAGATAGTCCCCTCCTCGTTTATTCTTAAAGATAATTTAAGAATTTTAACGTTTTTATTAGCCGATGTTGGTCCAAATGTTTCCAACAGTACTGACAAAGAATATGCCAAGTTCCAGAAACTTCTGCTGAAGTACTGAAATATAATACCAACAGCAGAGAGAGGCGATGAAAACGTGTTATTCTCATGTTGTCATAGTAATACACACAGTACACCTGAACAGCCAGTAGGAACATAAGCATGATAGTTTGTATGATATACATTCTTTGTGGCACTAGTTTGGTTGGGTGTTGATGAGTTGGCGTGATTAATGGTTAAACTGAGTTGATGAATCCAAATGGAGACTAACGTTTCAACGGACAGATATTTGCTGCAGGCTCCTGTTGCTTCTAGCACGTTGGTGTAGTCAACAGGATACAGCAGTCAAGTGTCCTTTCTATGTCCTTTCAAGTGTCATTTCAGAATTCTCAAAAGTGTTCCGGAGCATATTCAGGGGAACGTATCCCATAATGACAAGTCAAATACATGCTATGAAAGAGAAGAATCATTTTGCCTTACCTCTGGCTGTGCAAGGAAGTCCCTCAACATATGGCCGTTCCAGACAAAGCGCTGATCTGCCTGGAACAAAGACAGTTACCACATGTTAATAGAAAGCCAAATCCATAGACAGACATAGGAGTGGCCTACACCTGGAGAGGAGAACTGTAAGGACAATAATACTTAAGACTGGTCTATATGTGTTATATATGGTATATCTTACCCTCTCCAGAAGGCTCATCTCTTGAAACTCAGGACTGGTGTTGGCCAGGCGCTGCAGAGTGTGAGTCAGGTCGTAGTCTGTTGCAAAGTAGAAGCCATCTGTATGAAGCACGTTGATGATCATGGACAGTAAAGTCTTGTTGTCTTGCATCTGAAATAAAGAGACAACCCCAGGACCAGAGGAGATAGAGTGAGATAAAAATACTGACTGGAGAAGGGTGGTAGTGGGGAACGCAGCCAGTAGAAGAAGCCACTGCCAGTGGATCGCACACCCGGGTGACTTTGGCAACACCTTAGGTGCATCTCATTTCTCTCATTTGATGCCGAAATTACCCAGAAATCAATCTGGTCCACATAATGAAGGACGTCTAAGTCCTGTCAACTCTCTGACCACACCAAGCTTTGTCTGAATGACAAACGAACCATGAAAAAAGATGGAGAAACAGGAGTTACCATCCCTCCACATACAGTACATAACCACCTGTCAGCATGCATCGAGGTCCATATTTAGGTCATTTTCATTTAAATTGGTGATTTCAAGCTAACAGTAATGAAAAGGTTCATTGCAGTAAAACCTTCTGACAGTGACAGCTAAGCTTTGTAGCCTTCAATGATAACCATTTAAATGATGAGTTTGCAATTTCCTAATCATTCCGGAGGAGGAATCCTGGAAAGAACTGTGTAATGTGGTGCCAAGTACAAATAAAACAGACTTTCTCCTGATGCTGTGCTCCAACCATGTTAAGATAAGTCTCTTTAGAGCATACTGCCCCCTTGTGGACTAAGGTAAACATGCAAGCTTACATAGGCTTCAGGTTGCCTAGAACAATATGCCGATATTATCTAATGCAAGCGACTTGTTCTGTAATGCAGGAGTTAACACTTTCCAGGCTCTATTGAGAAAAAGTAAACTGAATGACTCTCAGAAGACCATTATGCTGCTGTCAGGTCCTACTTTCAGTGTTGTAGTCAGTCATAAACCATAAGCTGAACTACATGCCAAAATATTATATAATATTTTTCTCCACATTGTTGTAAGCATTCAATTTCAGGATGCTTTATATTTGTGTACTTGATAGCTGTGGAGGAAAACTGCTGGATGGGAGTCCGTGATTTCTCTCCCTAGATTGAGAAAGACCATATGATATATTTCTCTTCTTTGAATAGTTACCCATGTAGAAACATTGCTATAACTGTCTTTAATAAAAAGAGGCAATGTTATTGTGTCTCTTTCTTTATGCATGCATTGTGCCTGTTTGTGTTGTATGTGTGCGTTTTCTAATAGAGGTGAACTGAACTAAAAGTTCTGAGTGTTATTAGAGTGCAGCTGGTTGTGCTGACTGTTTGAGCAGTCGTTCATTGCAGAGGAATTGTCTTGAAAGATCTGCTCCATGTTCAGCTGACCTGCACTACAATGTCTAAAGACTGTGTTACATAAGCAATTCATTGGACAAAAGCAATGGGATTCATTCATTTTAAGTGTTTTTTTCTTTTTCAATAATTCTTTTTGCATAGCTTTAATAACAACTAGAGCGACATAGCAGAGCAGATATTTTTATCACCAGACATCCCAGCCACACATACAACCAGGAGTCATACCATTAAAAGACATAACATCCTACCTGGTTGTCTGTCAGGTGTAGTATTGTCTTCTTATAGGAGATGATGTCAAAGTCCAGAGCGTTCCACACAGCGTGGCCCAGCAAATCTCCCACCTTCTTCTTTTTTGTGATGACAACCAGGTACATGCCTAACACAAACAGGTGGCTGGACATGAGAACGCACAGCAGATCCCAGGACACTGCTCAAACCTCCTCCTTCTCCAATGGCTGCCTGGAACATGTTCTTCCTGCATCACATACTGAACCTACCTGCCACCAAACGTATGGTCCCCATGAGTCCACATATTGGCCTGGTCTCAGCGGATGCAGGGATGTCCCTCCTCACTGAGGACCATAGCAGAGACACAACAATGGTTCATGCCAGCAGTAGAATAATCTGAACTACAGCTGCAGCTAATGATCTGAGAAAAGAATGCAAATAAAAATTGTAGAACTAGAACATGTAGAACATGTTTGGCACTTTTACTTAGAAAGGGACTAACATAATCGATTGCTTGAAACTGTGACAATCACACTTTGTGTCAACATGCATGATAAACTCCACACTTAGCAACAGTAGCAGCTCTCCCTGTCCGGGGGTTAGAGCGACTGTGTGTGTGTGTGTGTGTGTGTCCAACAGTAAACGTTTGCCTGGGCCTCCAAACAGGTTGATCCAGCCCAGCTACTGCACATGTAAGTGTGGTGCTGCTCTGGGTCGTCTGGAGGAACATAAGCAGCACCATGGTTTCTATACATGCAGCTGAGGCACACCTCTGAGCGCGGAGCAGACTCATTCAGCTATACATGTCCTGGAGATCAATCACCACCTAACATGCACTTACCCGTGAGAGACATCTCAGTTGACACTCTGTCAATAGCCAGCACATCCACGGAGCCATCATCACAAGCCTCTATGTAGAACCTCTCTGGAGTGGTGCGCCTGGTGTGACAGAGACAAGAGCTGTTTCAAAACCCACATTACCACCGGCAGCAGTCAGCGGGGTTAATAAGGCCACATGAAGGCAGATAGCACAGAGCAACAACACAGCAGACCTGTTAGCTGTTTGAGCTAATGTACGCAGCTGCTTAACGTTACAAGCTTTTAGAACACGGCGACACCCATGAACTCTTCTGAAAGCCAGCTCCAGTCAGGAGCAAAGAGAACCTGCTTAGTGACGAACATGATCCCGTGCTATCAAATCCAACTCGATTAAAACAGATCATTTGTGAAGGAAACTTTCTCTGGGATCACATGTAGCATTGGTGACGGCACCAGAACACGGTGCCTGCGCTGCCGCGGTCCACAGTGCGTGGAGAGCTGGTTCACAGTCAGCCCTGACGACATGGAGTCCTTACAGAGAGCCCTCGCATCTCCATTCACTGTGAACATCAAATAAAGATACGTGATGTTACGATATTGATCCATTGCACTTACAAGTTGAAACTCTCATAGGTGCTCGCCATCTTTCCTCCCGTTTGACCTCAGTGACGTGTCAGCTTCACACCAGTATGGAAGGCAGATAGGACCGAAACGTCTAGTTCGACGTTCGTCTTAAAGCGGTCAAAATTAAGAAGAGTCATATGTTCCTTAAGGCTTCCGGGATATTGGTAGGCGACATACCCACCCCTTTTTGATATAGGGGCTGCATTGGGCTGTAGTTATACCAACATTGTGGCCATGTGGGCTCCTACTAGTGGGTAAGATTTGGGCTAATTTGGATTCTGGTGAGTGAGAGGAGAGCATGAATGGCGCCAAGAAACTTTATGTACATCTGTAATCATACATTTGAACAGTGGTGGGCCGTCAGGGTCAGCAAGGCCTTCTCTGCTGGCCTAACATAAATCATGATCATAATTTGATAAAAGTTAATTTAATTTTGAATTTACTTTTCCTAAATATATAAAAATATTCTTCATATTGTCTTCATGT
>JAVQJL010060917.1:0-28389 GCA_036024295.1 Nannoperca obscura | reverse complement strand
CCATTGCTGCTGAAAAAAAGTTACTTTTTTTGGTGGAACAAAAGTTCGTTCCCCATCATTAAAAAACTTTTGGATCCCAAGGGCCCCCCCCCCCCCCCCCCCCCCAGTGTTGTGTTTGTCATGGACGAGTACCGCCCACAGCCTGGTTAACTCTGGTCTCATCAATTATATACCATATAATATAGCTAGCAAGCAAACTGGAGTAGCCTCGTCACTGTAAACACCATCGCTATTATAATCGCTAATGACCTACTGCTGTCGGATATATGTTGTCAGTGAATACACATTGAAATATCACAATATAAAACAGCAGGCTACGAACGTCTTAATTTAGCTGATGCTCTGTGGACAGACGCCCAGTGTTACGATCACTTGCTGTTAGAACAGTGTAATCGATGCTCACACATTAGCTTCCACTCAGCTGACAAGGTATGCAGGTTAGCTAATGTAGCACACAAGCAGGCTATAAGAAGAAGTTGTCACGTGGAGTAAAACATGGGAGCACCGTTTATTTACAGCTAGAGCCCCCTGAACGTATCTGGAGGAGCTAATGTCCCAATCAGAGCTCGACATGGTACATTCTCTGCACAAGAGATAACTAACATTTACGAGCAACAGCACACTCTGTCTGACAATATTATATTAGTAGCTATTAACTTTTCAGAGTATGTATTTCACAAACTGCCCAGCAGCTTGCCGTGTAGTGATGTGTAGTTCATGAGTAAGTAGTTAAATGAACTACTCCTCTCAGAGACTGAGTAAGTCGTTCATTTGGCTGCACATGCGCATTGCGCCACAATGTATGAGTTTCGTTTTTCCCACGTGACAGCTCCACAGCCTCAGGATTCTGACTTTTTCTGCATGATCTGTAAAACAAGTGTTCATAAAGGAAAACAAATAACCCAGTGCCGATATTACTGAGATGTGGGCCGATACATCTCTTTGTGAATGCTCTAATGCGGTTATGTTTGTAACTGTCTTTGCTGTTTGTATAAGAGGACACATTAAGACACTACCAAACTTCCTTTGACACAATTGTACATTCCCTGGATTATGAAACGCATTATAAATCTACTGGCTATGTTTGCTCGAACCTACAGCATTTGTTGGATTTGACATAAATAAAAATCATCCTTTTGAAGCTCAATATATGAAGATGTCTGTAGATCTGCTCCAAGGAGGAACCTCAGTCAGTCTTCATGGGACCGTCTGCTGGATTTGGTTTAGTAAAAGCTTCCTTTTAGCTTCATCACAGTTTACACTATGACAATAAACTAATGCAACAGAGTGAATATATATTATGTTAATTCATATTTACTAACAGACATCTTTATTTTCTCTCAATGTGAAGCCCTTGTTGTTTTATTGCTTTCTTTTATAGTTTTAATAGAATACTTATTTAGATGGAAACGCGACATGTAAAGTTTGCAAATACAGGTTGCAATGTGTTATACATTACATCACGTGCACGTGTGCTTTGTCAAAATGATGTTGGTATGACTAATGAGTGCCTGCATATTCAAGGAAACATTTTTGTCTTCTACATTATAAAGTGAAATTGAGTTTTAAAGATCCTCTCTTTTCTTTCTTTTCCTTCATTGGGTAGAAGTTTCATTGAGATTAAAATATTTTATAGAAAGAACTGACTAGAAAGGAAGCAATGATAATAATAAATTTTATGCTGTATGGGCTCTCTGGAAAACATCACCTTTGTGAAACTGGGATTGAAATAGTCACACTTGTTGCAGATATAAGCAGAAAATGATACTGACAAAAGGTCATCCCTTGTGTTTTAGGAACATTGTCAGTATCATTTTCTGTACATTACCACTTGTTGATTCTGTTTGCTCTGTCTGCAGCACCGTTTACTATTTTGTCCTTCCTGAAAGCATAATAAAACCTTTATGTGCTCCTCCCTTTTATAAAAATAACACTTTACAACCCAGATAGTACATGACTGACCATGTTGATGCTAAAACCAATTCCTTTCAACAAATAATCACCCTGATATACTGCCAAACTTCAGTAAGAATATACACTATTGGTTATACTTTCGTCTGTATGTAGTCATCTTTTTACCACATCTCCGGCTTTTTGGATTGACAGTACGTTAACCAAAAGGTAGACTGCCACTGTGTGCTGATGGTGGTGTGAAAATATTCAGGTAGCATAACTCCATGCTTCCACCACCAGGAGGCGCTGTGTGATCAAGCTGTGCCCACTTTCTTGAGAGCTTTTTAACTGTTTAGAAGCTGCATGTGCCTCTTTTTTCAGCTGGAACTTCTTATGAGCTCAAAGAGTTCCTTTTTGTATTCAGTATACTTTCTCATGCAGTTTGTTAGAATTAAATATTTAGTAGTGCCATTTTTCCTTTTCTGAGTTCTTCATATTGGTGATCCTCATGCATCAAAATTGTGTAGTGACTCAGAAACACGAGTGCCACTGCCGGTGTGATTTCTGTCAGGAGAAAATAAAGTTTTGAATATTGAGACTGGTGGGAGTGGGGAGTGGAGAGCACTGCTACATGAGTGTAATGTTTCAAGCTCAGACACGTCATCAGCTGTTTGGATTCGCTTATTAAATCTCCATTCCTTGGAGAAATCCGGCTGAATTCCATCACTGAGGGCTCAGGTAGGAGGGGAGGTGTTTACAATGTGTAACATACAGTATGGCCTGGATATTTCCTGAAACGGGTGTTTGCATGTATATTTTGAAGTTATGCCATCACACACTTTACTCCCAAGGGGCAGATGAATTATAGCAGCACAAGAACACAGGCCAGAGCGGGAAGTGGGCAAGTGAATATGTCTAAATGTGACTGGTTAGGCACAGAACATGAAGCAGTCAGCCTTCAATGTGGTTTTGAACTTTATATCTTTAATCTGCTTTTTTTTCCCCCTGCGGTTGAATAAAAATAAGTACATAAACCAAAAATAAGACCAATAAAATCTCCAAGAAATGAAAGGTCAAATGTTGGCGCTCTTCAAGTATAGCTCTAGTTTAATAATTAATAAATGTATGTCTCCACAGCTTTTATGTTTTCCACACACCTTTAAACATAACTGCAAGTCCATGTTTCCACCTCATTGGGGGGAGAAAAATCACATGTTAGGAACGAAAGGATGCCACAGTGTTTGATGGAAATGACAATTATCAACCTACATAGGGTTGAATTCAAAGACAGCCAGAAAATCAAAGTGAAAAAATGATGCTGAAATGTCATTTCAGTCAAAATGGTACTCAGTAGTTTGTATCTAGTATTCCTAACTGGAGACGTGTCATGTATCTTTATATAGTCTATGGGTTCCACGAATACTAGGACCCCTTTACTATGTCTAAGACCCCTCACAGGGCTTCAACAGAAAGACTAGCATGTTTTTTTTGCATTATCACGCTTAATTTGACAACAAGCTCCATGAAACATTGGATGCCATGTTTAGTGAAGTTCCTGATCCTTTAGCTTGCAGCAGATCAACATGTCAACATCCCTATAGCTAGCATGAAGGCATGACATTTAGCATAAAACCATTCATCATGCTTAACATGGTACCAATTTAACATGCACATATGTATCCCATTAATATGACAGGATGTTAGCTTGGTAGCATGTGTACAGCATGTTAGCATTATAATATAAACAGTAAGTCCACTATTTATATTGGGTTTATACATTGTAACCAATGGATTTATTAGTATTTTGTTAAGGCTTTATAGTTAACCTATTGATAACAGGTTTCCAGCCATCATGCCTGCAGTTATTAATGTGAGTGAGTCATAAATAAGTTCTCACAATAATCTCTCACGTGATGATCTAAAGACAAACACCAGTCAAAGGGACTTTCACAACCTGCCAATACAAATGAAGTGCTTATTAATAACTTATAAGTGATCTATAAAGCATTAGTAAATGCTTCATCAACAAAAGCCATTAGTTATAAACCCTTCATAAACTGTGCCTGAATCATCTGCATTAATGCAGGACTCGCATACAGATGAAAATGTGGAAAAACTTCACATAACTGCATTAAAGGAGTCTTAAAGTAACTTGAACAAGTTTCTGCTTTACTTGATTGAAACAACCTTTCATTGTTTAAAAGGGTTGAAAACTGTTCAAAAATAAATAAATAAATACAAATTTGATTAATTATAATCTCCTTAAACAAAAGATGACATCACGGATAGCGGATGCTTACCGAGCCAGACTGGAAGCGTGCAGCTGGAGAAGGCACTGCAGAGGGCAAAGAGTCCCTCGCTGGCCCCCTCAGTCTGAAGCTGCCACTGAGGCGAACAGACACTCATTGTGTACAGCACAAACCCCACAGATAACAGGGTTTTCAGCACAGTCACTGAATTCCTCATATTACCCTCCCACACACACACAAACACAGTCTCTCTTCAGTGCATCTGATAGTTTGGCTTTCTGGATGATGTTCGTTGATTCTCCTCTGCTGGAAGAAGCTGCAGTCTTCTGGAGTCTGCTGCTCCAGGAGATTTAAAGGAGTTTAGATAGATACATTGATCGATATAACTCACTTCCTCAGCATCCACAGGCCGACTGCCTTTGAGTAAAGCACATAATCCACAGAAAGCTGTTGTGCTTTTCAAAATCAGGCGTGACTGTCTCTCACTCTACAATGGAAAGGCAAGGTGAAAGGAAAAGAAAAAACTTTTTTTATATTTGGACCTTCTTTGACTAACTGACATATTAGGATGTAACATCGTAACAACTGGGTATATGTATATGTATAAAGTATAGATTTCCCTTGTTAATACTGGCTCCTGTTGTTCCACAGTTAATACAATAACTGTAACATACTGAAGCAAATACAGCCTGTTTGCTTCTATTGCAAAGCTAATATTGACCAGCAGGTTGCCATGTTTAGTCCACACACAGTGATTAACATGCTTTTATTTTGCATGTTGAATGCTTCACTTAATGTACTTCTGCATGAATTGACAGCAGACTTGAATTTTCTAGTGACTTAAAACACAGCAGAGCAAAGGCCCCTTAGTTCCAATGAAGGGAAAGCTTAATGCTGCAGCATACAATGCTAGTTTAGACAGTACTGGTCCTTCAACTGTGTGGCAACATATTGGGGAAGGCCCTTTTCTGTGCCAACATGACAACAACAAAACCAGGTCATAAAGAAATGGATTTCCAAGTTTGTGCAGGTAAGTCAAGTTCTTCCACACCAGAGCCCTGGCCTCAACCCCATCCAACGTTCAGATGTCTTTTTTGGCCGTATAGTGTAGATCATGATTAGACTCAGCTTGTCAGGCTCAGCTCTACCTGGTGAGGTCATTTCCAGATGGACTTTCTGCCTCAGTTAAGGCAAATGCTATAATAACACTACAAACTATCTCTCTCTCTCACACACACACACACTGTCCTCAGCTGACCAGTAACAGGTCATATATATATATATATTTATATATATATATATATATATATGTGTGTGTGTGTGTGTGTGTGTGTCCCATTGGTTGGGGCAAGGGTGAGGTGGGGTATAGTTAGGGCTGTGAGATCCTGTCCAATGTGCCAAAACAAACACACCCATCACCATGAGGTTTCAGCCAGTCATGGAAATGTGCAGTTTGACTGACGAGAGCAAACAGTCAGCCGACCCTGCGGCTTCACATCTCTCTGGGAATCTCTGCCGTATATTTCCTCTCTGTTTGCTGGGTGGAAATTCATGTGGCCCTTTGCCCATAATTCACATCCTAGAAAATGTATCATGCAAATGCATACTGTCAATGGAATTACATCCTCATGTCTGTCACAGAGTGGAGGAAAAATAATCATATACAGCTTTAGGTTTCCTTTATCTGCACAAACAGTAAACTGATACAAGTGGTAAAACAACATTTTAAGTTAATTTAGTTGATAAAACACAATTCAAGAGAAATATAAGATGCTAAACTAAATGTTGATCTTCCAGCACAAAACGCATACTTGTACTAAAGCTGTGGTGTTCATTTGACACCAGAAAACTCTTTTGAAGCTATTTGTAGATAAATTGTTATATAGATTAGGATCTCTCAGCTTCAGATAGGAGACGTATCCCCTGAGTGGCAATGGAGAACATACTGATTTGTACAGATATATATAAATGTCTATTCATTTGTTAATTGTATTTTCTTGTTATGCTGATTTTTTTCATTGGTCCTTTTTACTACTGCAACTTCCCCTTTTTGATCAATAATGTCTATCTATCTATCGAAACACTGCTTCTGGACGATTGTGAACTAACTACACTCTTGATTTTGATATAATTTGTATTTGTCCTGTCATGGTGTTTGTAACGCTCAGGAACAATGTATTAATCTCTTTAGAATTGCTTCATTCTGATAGTGTATGATAAAAAGTCTTCTTTGGGCCTGTGTGTGGGCTACATGATCCTGCAATCCCCACTGTGGCCACTACGCCAAAATACACATCCCAGGTCAGAGCTGAGGTCACCAAACTCAATGTCCTGATTCGAATGATGAGTGTAAGTTGTCCCGTCATAACAAGTGCAACAAAGCTAACAAACAAGTGAGGGGGGAGATGTCAATCAAATGACAGGCTCACACAAGCCCTGTGGGTGTACCATGATTGTTGAGGGATTTGAGGGCGCTGCCTTCCAACTCTGCAGTAATACGTGGCATTTAAGAAAACCAACAACACAAAGCCATGTGGTGTATTTATTGTTTCCTAGTTCAGCTGCCTTGTAGGCAAAGACAAAGATGCGCCCAGTTTTGATTTGCATTCAAATTTGGATGGATGAGATCAGGTTCAGAGTACAAGAGGACAAGAACAGATATGATTGGAATGTGAGATGGATAATCTAGAATTACCACTATCAACCTGGTCTTGTCTTAATTCGTGTGTACTTACTTACACATACACACAGGAAGGAGACAGGTCAAGCCTGAAAAATAGTGTACATACATGCACATGAACATAAATGTGCGTACTGTACGTGGTTTTATCTGATTGAAAAGTGCAGGTTGTTTTGGCAGAATCTGTTGCAGCAGCCAAGATGACATTGTGTTAGGCCAAAGATACCCACAAAGAAAGATGAATTACACTAATGAGTCGAGCCTGTAATGTCAGGTTTGGCCCTGGGCTGATATTACTGATATTATACTGGGCTCATGATGGATGAATACTTCATCAGAAACTCTGAGCCTGCTTTATGGTGTAAATGTGCTCCCCATTTTCTTCTTGAAAGTTCATTTCTGTTCTCTGTACCCTGGACGCAAATATTGTGACATTTGACGTGGTGTTGGCATTTAGCAGCAGTCCTCCAAGCTAGCGGGAGTCTTGCATTATGCCTGTGTGCTTCTGCTGAAGCTGATAGCTGATAGCTATTCAGTGTTTTTGCTGAACATGTAGAGAAGCTTGTATGAACCTGCAAAGAACAGGTTTTTTCATATCTGCACAAGGCAAGGCAGGAGTTTTCATATCTGCTGAGGTTGTGAAGATGTGTTCTAAAATCTAAAATGTAAAAGATTGAAGAGAAGCCATACAAAAACTGAAGTGTAATTCTCTGTAACACAAATGTTCTCTGATAATCTATTATAATTATGATTGACAAATGACATCATAAACTTTCAATATAAGTAAACAAGGTGGACTTGCCTCTGGCGCCACCCTTAAGACAAAGTATTATTTTCTGCCTCACTGGTGGCAACGCTCTCAGTACTTTTCATTCCTCCACAAATGCAAATTTTTTTGGTGTTTAATGAGTATGAAAAAAGTAATAAACTCCTAGAACCTTTGGTAATATATCATCATAAAATACCTGAATCAATCTCTAAATTGTACACATTGCTTAATATAAACTCAGGATTCCTTAAATATCTAAGTTTAATTTCTCAATGTCCTCTTAATTGTGGAATAAATGCTGTGTACCTTATCTAAATTAAGTTATTAAAGTTTCAGTAAAAGGAAACTAAAGTGCAAAGGCTTCACTGTTTTCAGTGGTTTTATCTCCTAAAACTCCCTTAAGATAACATGTTTAAGGAGATTTTAAAATATAAAATTAAATGGTTTTGTTTTCTAGCAAATGTGAAGTGAAGTTGCTTCTGCCACCTCCTCCTCTCTTGTGAAAGTACTTTCTGTCTGGAATGAAGTGAATGTGTTCTCAGTGTAATGAGACAAAGCAGAAAAAAAGACCTGCCCTCCATCCATCCACACTGCTGCGTCAAAATACGTTTTATGTGCTGAGAGCTGACAGCACTTGAACTTTTTACTGCACAGCCTGCAGTCTCAGGCTCTGATGTGTCCAGGCAGTGTGTATATGTGTGTGTGTGTGTGTGTGTGTGTGTCTGTGTATGTTGAGAGTCAGATACAGTTAAAAAAAACTGATGTCAGTACACTGTGTCCAAGCTCTCTGGTTTACACGTCACCAAATTGTCTGCAGCTGCTGACTAAGATCAGGATCAGCCCAGAGGAAATCTTATTCCACCCTGTCTGACAGCATAATTTCTAGTTTCTATCAGCTTTCTCCAGCTCTTCATTGAACCTACATGATCTTTACACTCAAGAGTGAAATATTCCACATGTCTTGTGCATCATTTTAAACCCATTTTCTCAAATCCAACCTGACATGTGTGGTATCTTTGGGATTGCCACTAGAATTTAAAATAAAGTTAAATATAGAATGTTTGTGAGGTTGTAATCCAGGTCAGTTCTTAAAGCATTTCTTCTCCCCATGAAAGTGAAATCAGATACGATTCCCCATTGAGATAAACAGACAGTTGAGCTCTTTTTCAGAAGCTTGGTCTTATCTTCACATCGCTGGCTGTCAGTCCTGTCAGCTGTTCAGTAAGAGCATCTGTGACAACAAATTATACTGCACATAAAAAGATTTCAAAGATTTCAATCTAATGGAGATAGAAGACTCAATTTACTGGGAAACAGTTTAGGAAAATCCAAACCAACATTTAATTAAATTAATAAATGACAAAGACTGAACTGTGACGTTGGTCTCACAGGAATATGGTACAGGACAAAAATCATTTCTTACAGGCTATGTGCACGTTTTTAACTGTATTTTAAAATATTGTTTATGGACGACCATCAGTCTATTTACTATGTAGTAAACCACATGTGCTGCCCTCTGATTGTACCTGTTGACAATAAACCACATGCAGCAATAACCTGTGCAGATTTTGTCTGGCCACATTTAACCTCTGGATAATTATGTTTACGCCCACTGTGGCTGATTTCAGACAGCTATCGTGGGCAACAGCATGTCCTTTACAAATCACTACACACCTGGACTCAAATCCAAGTGGTCAGGCAGCGAGCTCATCTGCTGTCCTCGGTGTCGGTGTAATTACAGCCTGTAACCCTCCATCATGATTTTGTCTCTGTGTGGCGGCTCAGCCAGACTGTTTTGAGGAACAACCAAATCACAGACTTCCCTTGAATTTAAAAACTGTTCGCTCTGTCAAGTTTCAGCTGTCCAATAACTCCAAAGTGAAGAGAGAAGAGTTGACGAAGAGACAGTTGGTCAGCATTTTTCAGTAACAGTACATTTCCAGTATTGTATTGTTACATACCCACAGTGTATACTGATTGTCTGCATAGGATATATGCATACATTAAATCCTATACATTTAGTTGTATTTTACAATTATTTATATTTGTTCTGCATACAGTACAGAAATGTAAAAGCAGGACCAGCAGCCGGACATACAAGGTTTTATTCAGACAGTAAGTTGAAGGCAATATATAACGTTTCAGGTAGCTGTTACTACTGTACACTTCTCTATACTCTTCCTGTATTGCTAGCGTTTACCTTTATTTCCTTCTTGATATGCTGTTAATGAATATTCATGCAAACTTAATTTGTAGTTAACCAGATTTTCAAAACCAAATTTAAGGATCCCTTCAAAAGAAGTCACAAGTTTCTATATAACAGTTTTATTATCACAGAATTGTCCCTCAAATTCTTCCACATGCTGGTCAACACGAAACTGTGAGCAACTCTGGAGAATAGATCAGATAATGGAGACGACATGTTTGTTGTAAAAAGACAAACGTCATTTCTTTTGAAATGTATGAAGAGTAACATCTTTTAAAATGGAAACTGTACACGGCCAGTGTGGTTTTTTAGTTCACACAGCCATTAGTGGCTCTGGTCAGAAACCAGTAATCATAATACATCACTAGTTCTAGTTCGGCTACCTCATGTTGGTTATGTGACTTGTAGGTCTTTCTTGTCCTTCGAGACATTTAAGACATTTAAAAATAAAAGGTACAGCAATTAACTTCTGTTTTAAAGAAACTGACGTGGAATCATGCAGCCAATATTAACTTTTATTTGGATCATATGATGTTTCTCCTTATTTAGTTTCATTCTTGAGGGTTCTATGAAGTTTTGTCTGGTCGACCAATGAGAGGCGCTGCACAACAAACATGTCATTTAGACCTTCAAGTATGTCCACATGGGCACCTATAATTTCTTTTGGTTGTGTGTTTATACTTTCTCCTGCTGTGTGTGTCGAGCAGGAGGAGGAGAAGGCCCAATTTGACTGAAGGCAAAACATTTATCAAAGTGAAAAAGGCTCCAGGAAATAGTGGTGATAGCTTTGATGTTTGTGATTAAGTTTAAATATTACTGTGCAGAGTCCTGTGCTGCCTTCATCGACCCCTCCCTACATTTACCTCTCTTTCTCATTTAGACTGTAAGACACACACTGCGACGGTTGAAGTTTACTGCACGTTTTTCATACAAGGGAGCCTGTAAAAGTTAAATTAAGTGAAAATGTCACAGAAATTCATGAGAAACATACATCATGTTTAAATATTTAGTCTGTTTGTGAGGTTTAACTCAGTTCAGTTTTATTATGAATTTAAACTGAATGAGATGCGAAGCACATTTAACTTGTAGTCTGTCATCATTCAAATTGGGTCACATACCTTTGAGTCCAGCTAAACTGAATAAATCATGAAATGTCTGTATATTTTACAATCAGACATCATTTTGCTAGATTACTAGATTTTAGCAGGTTATCTCCAAAACATGTATATGCATTTCTTTCCCCTCGATTGTTTACCACTCCTTGCTTGAACTGCTAGACAGGATGTGTATGACAGGTATTTCTCACTGCAGACATTTAGCTGCTTCAGTTTCAAGGTCCTGGTGTTGGTCTTGCTGGTTCCCTGTCACTCTGTCATGGTTATTAGTAACACATGCTTTTCCTATGACAAGTCAAAATGTCTGCTGTGAAAAGACTTAACTGGTCCAAATTTAACTTTGTACATAACATTATTAGAATTATCGAATAAGTTTTTGTCCTTCTCTCTAAATGAAAATAAAGTAAATGTTTTAATCATTATACATTCCAATAATTGATTCCGGCCAGATTCTCATAGGCATGGCCCATTCCCTGCAAGGATTTACTTTCACTTTATTGTCCCTCAAATGACATTTGTTTTGCAGCTAGGACATACCCAGTCTTCAACATAAAAATACATAAAACATAGAATATAAATATGTAAAATATACGCTAAACGTGCATTCTGCCACCGTCATCCAAGCCAATTGTCAGTGGTTGGAAGGATCATCACCATCAACAGGAAAGACTTATCATGAGTATTTAATATTTTAATGGC
The DNA here is from genome assembly GCA_036024295.1 of Nannoperca obscura. Taxonomy (NCBI): domain Eukaryota; kingdom Metazoa; phylum Chordata; class Actinopteri; order Centrarchiformes; family Percichthyidae; genus Nannoperca; species Nannoperca obscura. Next base: position 16,778 of record JAVQJL010060917.1, on the reverse strand, counting down.
ATTAGAGGTATTCCCAAAAAGCATAGCTGTCATCAGCCAGTCAGCATTGTTGTCCACCTGGATCTACATACAGATTACAGAATCTGAAATATTTTCTGTTTAGAAAACACTGTTAGATCTGGACTGTGAGATATTTCTGGTTTTAGGTGTTTGAGCTTGTCTAATATGAGGCCAAAAATGTAATATTTTGTTCTCAGTACCCTCACAGATCAGCATTTTTCTTTTTCCTTTTTTTTTTCTACGACTATATGACGTGGCACAGAGAAGAGTGTGCGGCTGCAATGGCTGTCATAGTATTTAGTAATGTTGCTTGTTGAGCTTGAAGTGTCTGTAAGCACGTTCGTGATGGTAAAGTGATATTGTGGTCCTTCAGATCTCAGCATGTTAAAGCCGGCAGAGCTGCAGATGGATAATTCAGCAGCAATTGGGGAAACATAATTGCAGCTCTTCACTTCATCATCCCTGTAAGACACTCTGTTAACTGCCACGTATACAGAGAGAGAGGGAGCAGAGTGAGAGAGGAGTGAGGAAAGAAGAAAGAAAAGGGTGTGAGAGGAGAGTGGAGGAACTAAAAGAAGGGAGAGAAAAAAGTAGACAAAGTAAGGGATAGGGAGGGAGGAAGGGTGAAAGAGAGGATAAGTGATGTGGGAGGAGGAAAGAGAGAGTGTAACGACCGGTCCTCCCTCTTCTTCTCTCCATCATTGGCTGCACTGTGGCTTCCAGGCAGATTGGAAAACGCCACGTTGCATTGCAGCCTTTTCCTCCCTCCCTCCTATCCAGCTGTTCCTTACATCAGCTCTGCTTTGCACTGTGGGAACAGACAGGAGCAATCTACCAACCCAAAAAAGGAAAAACCAGCAGAACTAGCCCAGAGTGAGTGTCTGCAAAAGAGAGCAAGGAATGGATTTGGAGCTTGATTTCTTCTGTCTGTCAGTGGACGGCAGGTGTTTGAAAACTGAATCACAAATCTGTGATGAGGTAAATATTCCTTTTGTTTGCTGTGAACTCTCCAGAAAACTGTTTTCACTTAGTTACAGCCTTAAAGGAAAGTAATACCAATACAAACAGTACATAACAATATAACATAACAATACAGGACTTCATTTATCACACCCAGGGAATATACAGTGGATACAGAAAGTATTTAGACCCCTTTAAATGTTTCACTCTTTGTTTTATTGCAGCCATTTGCTAAAATCAAAAGTTCATTTTATTTCTCATTAATGTACACTCAGCACCCCATCTTGATAGAAAAAAAACTGAAATGTAGAAATTTTTGCCAATTTATTAAAAAAGAAAAACTGCTCGTGCTTCCAAAGCCACTGCCCATCCCCACAGTTGGACAGGGACGCGAACTGGTGCAGACTCCACAATGAACCAACCGCCATATTGTTACCACTCAGTGCCCCATCCTACCCGGCCTCTTCATGCTTAATTTCCGTCCTCGTTAAGCCATCAAGCCCAATTAAGAGTTTCAACTTTCTCTCACCTATCTTCAGCAGCACCACCGACACCCATACATTCCAAACGGTCCTCACTAGCCGCATCCGTCACTTCCCCTTATCAAACGGCATATAGATTGTGTTGTCAGCGCCCCACCACAGTATCATCGGCGGCGTTTACAGCTCGATCCCGTGCGTAGAATCTTTCTCCGCTTGTATCGCTCCCTGAGGGCGAACCTTACTTGCCGTTATTCGCTCCTCCCATCACTCCTGCATCACTCTTCAATCTTCTCCCTGGACAGTTCCGGCTGAGCAGAGCTCCGTCTTTCACTTCGTCTTCTCTGCAACTGGAACGTGATCACTTCTTCCGTGTCGAACAACTGACTCACCGTCACTATCATCCTTCATGTTCCTTTTTTTGGGGGGTTGTACAACCAGAAATGGTTACCAGCAGAATAGCCTCCAGAGTTGGCAAATAAACGTCAGGTCGCTTCCTAGGCGCTCTTCGCAATCTACCCCACAATAGCCGCAGCCATCTCGTGGGTCCCACAATCCATCCTTGCATACTCCGACAACTCAACTTTATGTCCGTAGACATAATCATTAGAAAGTTGGATGCTTGGCCCCTTTTTGTAGATACCGACCAATGCCAGTTCTCCATAACGTTCAACTCGTAAATCCAGCCTTAACACCCCTGATTGTTGACTCCCGGCACTCCGTCCTTAACAGCATATCGCCCTCGACGTTTTCAGTCTTACTGGACAACTCGGAAGAGTTTCCACCACTCTCACAACATACAACATCCACTTACTGTCGCCACCATTACACATTTCTATTCCTACGCCCATTCCAAAATGGCCATCAAAACACTTACTGTCAACGTTTACCAAGTGACATTAGCCTTCCCTCAAATTAATAGCATAGCTTTAGCCACCCTCCGATAACTGTCTCGCTCAGAGGACGTCTACGCAACAAACTGGCACCAAATCCTCGCCACTTCCCTCTTACCACAGACTTGCTCTCCACTTGCATAAACACCATCCGCTCCAGATATAGCAGTCCTCATGTAGGTTGAACCCTAGAAACAATGTTGTTGCTAGCTTTTCTTGGGTTCCTCAGATGCTCTGAATTCACCGCCACTACCATTCGCTTTGACCCACGCCATCACACCTGTCTTATTTCTCAGACGAAACCCTAGTACTTTACTCAAAGCAAACTAAGACTGACCTATCCGGCCTACTCCCATTTTTTATTTCAAGATCCTATCTCTGCTGAAGACCCTTACCAACTACTTACAATCCCGGAAGTCCCAGAGCATAACTTCACCAGAACCTCTCTTCATCAACGAGTCCGGGCAGGTTGTCACTCTGTATCGGTTCCACCACCACTTCCGCAATATACTAGCCTCGTCCAGCATTTTTCCCCGCCCATTTCTCCAGACACTCCCTTCAGATTGTAGCCGTCACCTCAGCCTCCCGCAATGGTATCCCCGAACACTGAATTCAAATCATGGGCCACTGGTCGCAAGCTCGCAAGCATACCAACGTTACATCCGGTCAGATCTCAAAGATGTTAAATCTGCTCAATCTCTTTTAAAGTAATGTGAGTTTTTTGGGGGGGTTTGTTGTACCCGGGTGCCACGGCAGATTCACCACGAAGCTTCCCCACACCACGGCATCATCAGAACTAAAACATTCAGCTTGTACCTTTTGTTCAAATAAATCTTTCAAATATATCTCGTCGATGGTGTGGTCCTTGCTAGTAACTTACATTATTGGTCAAATATTAAGTCACATTATTGGATTTTATTACATTTTCGATTAAGTAAAAATTGTATTACATTTTCAGGCGTTATTACATTTACAGGGAATTTAAACATTACTGGGCGCTGGAAGGCTCTTTAGTATGTACCACAGCAAGTAAACCCATCAACTGATCTTACTGTCCACAATTCAGTAGTGCGTTAAGTCTGTTGCTAGTATAAGCTGTCACATTCAGTTCAGAGGAAAAACTAGCCTATACAAGCTCTGTACAAAAGGTTAAGATTTGTTCATACAGGTACTGAATACCTCTAGTGAGGACATAATGCGTAAATGAAGTCACTGTATGGACCTACATAGAAAATGATGATAACTTCTCATTATTACAATATATTTCACTGAAAAGCCAATTTGTGTATTCTTGGACAATTAACCTGAAAGAATACCTTACCATTTACCATTTACCCTGGGACACAGTGCTCTCATGTTTTAATATAAATGTATAGTAAATTAAACATTAAAATGGACTCACTTATCAACTGAACGTGATTGTGGTCTTTCTTGACTTACCAAATTATAAACTTTATGTTTAAAAAATGTAATGTGTTTCTCTCTGGAGTCAATCTACCGCCTCATAGTCTAGAGCTACATGGTGTGAAACTTGAGTAGATTTATATTGGCCCCTGGCCCCACTTGTCTTCTTTTACTGTAGATTAATCAATTTTATAGCAAAGAAATAATTACTTTATGGGCTTCTCATTTCCAAGTAGAATTTCCCAAGGAATCCATATAACATTCCTAGGAAAGTTTCCTTTAAAGGGTATGCCATATTGTGCAGTATCTCAAATTATGAGAATCCCAAGAAAAAGAAAAATAGTTGTAAGAATTGAGAATATTCTGAATTATTTAATAATTCCTAGCTTCTTGTGAACTCTAACAAACTGACTTCTGCAGTTTTCTACCTATATACTGATTAGTTTGCCTAAGAAACTTCTTTAAACTCTACACTTTTTGTTTTCCTTTCTACTACGGTTAGTACATTACATGATTCTCTTCAGGCATATTTTGAAGAAATTACCTTTTAAATTAAATTATCAACCCTGACATGGGCAACTGTTACCTGAACCCTGAACAACTGGTAAAAACTCGGGGTGAAGGCTGTAAGGGATATGATTTACTCCCAGCTGCATCAGGCAGCTGAAGTAAGAGAAAAATACAAGTCTACCTATTTTAGGAATACACATTATTAACATGGTGTACTCTCAAATATTTCCAGATTCTAAAAGTATTCCATCATCACTTTTTTAACAAACTGAATCTCGATCAAATTTCATTCAACATGGTTGAGGGAGACGATTGATCGATTGATTGATGAGATTGCTGGAATCACAACAGCACTGGAAAGAAGAAGGGAAGGTGGCTCACACCCTGCTGCCTGGTATGAAGAGTGGGATGCTGGCATCTCAAATCCCTGAAAGAGGAGAAGGACAAAATAGGCCAAGGACAGCCTGACATCAGATTTGGCTATCATCTTATTCACCTTACCTACGGTAAGAAAATGATACACCCCACCCCAGGTGAGATGCCTCAGGTTAATAGCTGACATCTCCCACTGAGACAGCTTTAGATTTAGAGTGTTAGATTTGAGAGGTTAGGAACTTTATTCTTTGAGGGAAGATGTAATCGATGAAGTGCTGCCCTTTATCAGAAACTACCTTTGGCCTTCTGCTGTCAGAGGTAGAAGAATAAATGGGGTCATCCAATCCACTACTATCTGACTCGTGGCAAACGACAGGAAGAGGGGAAGACCTGAAATCAGTTTCTTGATCGACTGCATACTGCTGCTGTTGGAGCACCATGAGTTGGTCACGATCTCTTGTGGAGGAGTCCTGTTGTGGAAAGGTCTGAGGATGTAGGTGTGAGTCCAGTTGCTCTGATGCCTTCTTTACAGCACTGAGTTGGTTCCTGGGTGCTGAATGTCTGGGCCAAAGTAGAAGATAGGAGCAACACAAATTGAAAAAAAAAGTAAAACATGGGACAACAGGGTAAAGTAGATCTTGTGGACCTTGGGGATTTTATTGGAAGACAGCTCAGGAAGGTGGATGCTGGAGATGGATGGATGGAGATGGTTGAAAGAACTGTGAGAGGCCATGCTGACAGCCTATGCTGTCAATCTCTTGCAAACACAGCCTAACCAAAGAACAAAATCATTGGAGTGTTCTCCTCTATCCTTCACCGGACTCTACAGTAGGTTCACAGAAAACCGCTGGAGGCGTTTTCTGCAAGTAGTAGATTGTGGGCTTCAGGGTGCACTACAGGGGAGTCAGGGGGAGCTTGGCTCCTCTTAATAAGACATGAGCTCCTCTGCATCTTCATGCGTAAAATTCGGCCATTATTGATATTTAATTCATCTCTAATTCACTTTAAGATACTGGCATGCATCACACTTGCCATCATCACCATTGAAGTGTGGCAGTGCAATATAAACTTCACTCACTTTAACTCAAAGATCAGAAAAATAAAACGTTCTTATCAAATCACCTTTATTGTCATTGCATAATTTGTAGTCTCATAAAAAAAAGAAAAGGTTCCATACTGCTTAAACACATCCACATATTACATAGAATAACGATCAAATTAAGGTAACACATATGCTAATAGGTGTTGTAAGATAAAGTGCAGATGCAGTTATTGCACATTCAGTCCGAGTTACTGCATTACGATTGTTGTGATGGTGGTGGGGTAGGGAGGGGGATTGGGGGGTGAGAGTTGAGTGTATATATGGCTGTGGGGTAAAAACTTTTTCTCAGTTTGGAATTGTGGCATTTCCAGGCCCTGTAGCGTATGTGTCTCAGTCTGTGAACCGAATTGCCATTATTAATTTCTCTAAATTGTAGTCGGCATACACATATGTCATAAAGAAAACAAGGAAGCTTACTCACAAATTTTGGATTTTCCAAAAAATCTAAGCCAATCGAGCAGCCAAAGCCATAGGCGTCACCTACCGCAAATGTTACCGTGACAAAAACTGTGAGGCTCTGCGGCACACCTACTGCACAAACCCATAGCTGTGTCTCAAATTGCATACTTTTAGTACACGTACATGCAGTACTGTGTACACTATGTAATGTGTATTTTTACAGGTAGTGTTGTCTCAAATCGAACACTTGTTGTTCACTTACTGGAAACGCAACCTTTGACCACTTCTTCTTTTTAATGGTGGATTGCAACCGGGCGCAGCATTATGCCAACATTTGACCGAGATTGCAGCACACCAAAATATCTGCCAGCTTGTTTGCTCACTTGATTTAAATTGATTTATATTAAAAATGAATAAAAAATGACTTTTGATACTTTTAGGCATAACAAACACAACGGCGGCCACTATTTTCATACATTGGTGGTCCCTCCGCTTCTGCTACGTAACCAAGATGGCGACTGTTGAGGGTGAAAAGTTCCACATTCAACTTTCTGACTGTTATGAGTAAATCATCCGGGTACTTATAGTACACTGTTGCCATACTTGTCAGTGTGAACGCATTAATGCGATTTGGGACACAGTATCAGTTCTCCCTCGGAGGAATGCGCAAGACCACCCACACTCCCCACCCTTACCCCCGATATACATCCAGGGTTACATCTCTGGTTCTGTATTTAAGGTATATTAGCACAACCCCCCTTATTGTATCCCATGTGTGTCTTCCAGGTTTATTACCTGCTCCCACATGTATAAAAACACCCCCATACAATATACAATATGGGTTTATATGGGTTAACTCATTACAAATAGGGCAGGCCATTATATATATTTTAAAAGTTCTACAGTGTTTTTTTCCTCTGGAGAGCATACTAAATACATACAACGGGTTGACACTATGTGTGTGTCTAAAAGCACACATGCATTGACATGCATATGTCCACTTCTAATCCCAGAGTAAACAGTTGCATGATTTGCCTCCTCTGTGCAAATTATAAACTTCTACTGTAAACTACTTGTTGGAACAATCTACACTCCAAAATAATATGATAATGAATGAATAATTATATTAATTATATCTTAACAGAATCAACTAAATAATAACTTAATTAATCTGGAAGCCCAGCTATATTATTTGGCTTTTGTCAAAGCATTTCACTTTGTTTCACTTTATTCATTTATTTATTTGATAGGAATGATACATGGAGGCATATATTTTAACAAAATGTAACCGATGCAATGTATGTAGCACTTCTAAAGTTGCAGTCCTTGTTATAAAACACACAATAAAACACTCTAATACAGACCAATAACATATACAAACTCACTTATTTCATTACATATTTCAAAAGTGAATCACAAATTAGGATGCTAAATTTGCTTCCAATATAGCAAAATATCTTCCATCACAAATAAGATACAGAGTTATTGGAAGTATACAGGCAGAAGTATTCTAAAACTGTCCCCAAGCCAGACCAAACATTGATCTTATAGCGTTTACTATACTGCTCTTCAGTCTAAATAATGTCAAAATTAGTAGACAGGTTTTAAATTAACAAGACACTTGAACTGCCTAATCCCTCATCAACCACAATCGTTTAATATAACAAGCTATACTAATACGATCTGTAATTAAGGTAATTAGCATTATTTAGAAGCTAGTGCTATGTCATCATACTTATCTTCACATAAATCATGGCTGCTATTAATGTGAACTCTGCCTCTTAGATGCATAATAGAGTTCTTGCAGTTTCAAGAAAAAACTGTTTTTCCTCATTAAAATGCAAATGTAAGCATATGTGCTCCAGAATCTAATGAAATCATCTCTATAAGGCCAGCCTGCAGTGTGATTATGAATATGCTGCAGTTAATATCTGCACAGGAATGTATTCATTTAGAGGAAAAACATACAGACACATCATGATAGCATAATGATCTTTTTACCATTTACAGTGGTGGAGGTCTTAAAATATGATATATTTTTGCGGTGTTTAACGACGATGCCCTTTGAACAGGAGTTGAATATGAGCCCATACGTGTAGTTAAAAAAATTTGCTGAGTCACATTATGCAGTAGCTTAGTGGCACTTTGGTTTAATTAAAGATTGTGTATGTAATATATAGTATTACTTCTGATAGCAGCAACAATGGCTTGCAATAGTTAAAAAATCATGTTTCAATAATTTCCATTTATTTAATGCAAAACCACAAACAAATACATAAAGACACACCTATGTATAAAAGATACATAAACAATATATTGCTAAAAAATAGAGCAGTAAAACTGTATATTCACCCACATTACAATAAAGTAGTCTGCATTCGTCATTCTGTGCATAATATCAAGACCATCTACAGGATAAATAAAGAAAAATTATTTTAAATGACATTAACCATGTGTTTTCTTGGTAGGTGTGTATACTGTGGTTTCTATCTCTATACACATCCTTGCTGTCCTGTAGACATAAGCAATCAAAAGGCAGCCAATACAAGACTTATACAAATAAACTGTACTTCTGTCCCAAGTGCATTTCAATTCTTATTTGATGTTCATTTTCAAGTACATGGTGGCAAAAGTCACCTTTACACAATTTATTTTTGCTATTTAGAGGCAGTTAGGCAACACAGGGGACATAAATATCTGGAGTGAATACAGAGCAGTATCCTGAACACTGCCACAGCGCACATACATAATACTGGATTTTCCTATATTTAATTTGAGCCAGTCAATGATTTGCTGCTGTTTTATATCTGGTTCCAGCATCTTTTGATCCATGCTATTCAGGTTTTTGATTTTGTATCGTACAGGTTCTGTGGCCTTTTAATCAATAGAACCATATCTCTGGAATTCAGGTTCACTTTAGTTCAACCGATTGCCATGTGCAGTAAGTGGTAGTGTGTGAAGACTTTGAAAATGGCTTTCTCAACACTGGCCTTCTTGTATCCTGCCTCTCCTTGTTGTCTGACACAGTGACAGTGTGATTGTGAAAGCACTTAATTTACTTGACGTGATAAGAGTTAATTACAGGGTGGGTTTGAGGAGCCTTCAATCAGTAGATTGCAGAAACAATCCACGACCTCCTCTGTCTCCTCCCTGAATGGCTGCTCTTCTTTTCTTTACCATTTGCCCTCCCTTCTCACACTCTGTATTTAGAAAGAGAGGCTGGGAAATAGACGTTCATACTTCCTTTTTTCCCCCATTACATTTGTACCCTTCTTAATATCTTCTCATGTAATTGAGTTTTTCTATATATATATTAGGTCCCACATTTATCAAAGTTTACCAATGACTAATAACCCTCCTACCCCAGAGAAGGACTTTATAAAGCTTCCTGCCCTTACTCTTGGCAAGGAGAGGGACATTTCTTTGCAGTCGATTTCAGTTGCAATTTGGAGTATTTGATAAGAGTAAAAATTGAAATGCAGAAAATAGTAACAATTGTATTTGTAGGTTTTATGTGTATATGCAAATGTCTGCAAAATTGTAATGCCAGAATAACCAAGTAGCTTAATCTCATGATTTTTTTGGAACATTTCTTCATGTGTATCAACTGTTTACCAAGATTCCATTAACATAGTAGACTGCAGGTAAACATTGGCAAGCCACTCACATGGCTTGAAAGAAATGTATATACAGACAAGTAGTAGATAAATTGACTCAGATGCATAATGTTGAATATTCTCTGTGGGGCAGTGGAACACTTCTCCATAGAGAACATAGTATTTTCTGCTTTATGTCCCCTCTATACTGTGTTGTCACACAGTGTTGTGAAACACCATCTCTCAAATATTATAGCTTGACTATAATTTGTAATAATAAATACTATATGACACCCCATATTGGATTTTAACTTTACAGTGGTGGTAATTAAGTTGAGATATCTGTAATGACAATTGTGCAGGTGACATCCAGCCAGGGGGAATATGATTCAAAATTAGAGTGAAAGTCTGCTCTCACTGACGATTTTTCGGGCGCATTATTTGTATTAATTGCTGATAGGAAACTCTGCTCCCATTAAAAAGCCACTACCTCACATTAATACATTTCATTGGCATGACTTTAAATGGAGAGTTTGAATCTCCCATAATGGACCAAATGCTGTTTAAAGACACCAGAATTCAATCGTGGCAGATGCACTGAATGTTTCAAATTTTATTGCGTAACAATATTGGACACGGACAGAGTCCACCAACATATACTGGTTTCCTTATAATCCTTCAAAAACTGAATGCCCAGCTGGGTTAAGAGGAAAAATTCATCATCTCAACGGGAGAATGAGGCTCACAGCTTTAGCCAGACAGAGGCCACTTACATTAATTTCATTACCTCGCTGAGATGAAACGATAGAAAAAAGGGAGAGAGAAAAGAACAAGATGGATCTAGTTCAAGCAGCACCATCTCCACGCATACAGAGATTCTCCTGTATTTCAATTTGCTGCGTCCTGTACTGTTCTGTGGTCTGCAGTTTAAATGGAGGACTTTTATGATGCAAATGCAGGCAGGAGCGATAAATCTCTCTGGCTCTCTTCTCCTGGGCTCCCCTGATACAAAAAGATGTTCTCTCTCTCTCTCTCTCTCTCTCTCTCTCACTTGCACATTCAAGCGCTCTCTCGCACTTTCTCTCCACTGCAGCATCATGTTATACTCGCCCCCAGGCCACATGAAAAATGAATCAGGCCCAGGTGATGCAGTGAGGGACGGGGGGGGGGGAAGAAAGAGAGAACCAAAAGGGGGGAGGGGGAGAGAGAGAGAGAGAGAAAGACCCCAGAAAATAGTGCTTTGACTTTCCGCAACTTCTAGGTGACTTTCATTTGGGAGATGATAACGCTCAGTCACAGACACATGTGCACATACACCCACAAAACACACACATAAAGAAATGCAAACACACATTTGGCCAAAGTGCTGTAAAATAATCAGGTTCTATTGTGATACCATGCTATTGATTACACAATAGCACGCTGGCAATTCATTTAATCTCTATAATTGAAAGTCTATAAAAAAGGAAAAAGTCTATAACTGTTGTCAAATCTCTGAACCTATTCAACATGGCAGGATTTAAAGGGAAGCCACTTAGTATTGTCCTTTGTCTCCCAACTTTATGAAAGTCTCCAAAAATGCTGGGTCCTACATTTCCCATAATGCAACCCCAATAGTGTCTTTTTGTTAGATCCTCTCTGCCTGGTAAATGTCCATGCCTTTCAAAAAGAACACCCTGATGTTTGAAAAAAGATTTTTGTTAAGAACTTCATCTTTGATCCCAAGTAGAGAGAACCATTGTTCAATCATCCAGGTTCTTTTCTGAGATGTTAAAAAGCTCCTCCAGAGCCACAGGTGACATCATACAACATATATACAGGCTGACTAGTACTCCCCATGACTAGTACACTAACAGAGGAGGGCCTCCTTAAAATTGTGTGGATATATGCTGAAATATGTGCTCAAACTAAACGTGAACCAAATCTGACAAAGCAATACATTTTAACTCTCAGGACTCAACAGTTTTCAATACTACAGTGCTACGGGCCCATTTCTGTGAGTACTAGAGTACTCTATTGGTAGTACTCTGCTAGTTTCGAGGTTTGATACACTGTCCTAATGAAGAATAAAGGCTTGGACATACTTTCTGCATTCAGAAAGCGTTCTATTCATACTACAATTGAAGGTACACATTCCACGCATGCACATTTCCCAATCCACACTCCATTCCTGTTGGTGGCGGTAATGCACCATAATGGTTTTGGCCAACTGCCATAAAAGTAGCATGTGCATCAGTAAAGAATATGGCGACCTCACAACTGCACAACAAGAGCTGTTTGTTCAAAAAAAGAATGGTTCATCCCAGTTTGGCTGCCTTTGTGGTTCGTGTTATATAAATAATGGCAGATCTCCTCACACAACCTCTCTTAAAAACAAGCATCCATATGTTATCTGCAGCATGTGCAGTTAGCTGTGCATACAGTCTGCGCAGTCACAAATTTTGGGCTGTGCACAGATATCCGCATAGGGGTCCTCGCAGACCTTCGCGAGCATGGGTGGATATGGGTGGATGACGGCATTTACACTCAGATGACTGGGGCGTATAAACACGTATCCGTCACCTGACATCTGGGCGGAGTATTACCCACTAACATCTTGGGAATAAAACATTTTATTATTAGCATTTATTGATTTTAGTTACTGCTGATCCCTGAGCCTCTGTGCTGTTTGTCCTCACCAGGGGGAAGTAGTGGATGTCCAGTATGGCAGCGTGGACGACCTGGGGAGAGCCAAAAACAGCCTGAACCTCACCAACCAAATTGCTGTGGTCAAGCTTGGCCAAGCACCTTTGCTGTACAAGGTAAGATCAAATCAAAGCTTTGCAAAGTGTGATTTCATGCTGCGCTTGAGATCTACTTGATATTATAATCCTGCAGCAGGAAACATATTCACCCAGACTGAGGAATGAGATCTTTTGATCTTTAAAAATAAGTGCAAGTGCAAGGTATGACAAAAAAAAAGATTTCATATAATGAGGGGGTTTTAAAGACAAGTTTCCAAAATGTTCTTAGGTATTTTAATACTTGAATCCAGATATAGCTCACTGCCCTTTGAAGAAACTAAACACGTCTTTATACTACATTTTTATACTAATGTACGTGGCATGTCATGCATCACTGATTATTTTTGCTATACATTTATCCCACCTGACTCCTGCACCTCTCCAGTGCAAAGATATTGGAATCCTTTTGCCTTGATAAGAAATAGCGTTAGCGAAGCATCCATTGATTAGGCCTGTTCCTGCTTGGATGTGTGCCACATTCCGCTCAAAGCAGTTTTCCTATCAATTAGAATATGACAGGGAAAATATAAATTCCAATCCAGTTAATCAAAACATAAAACTCTATTTACATGTTAATTGCTGATGCATTTATCTTCAGTTACCCATTAAATTAAAAGTAATTCAATTATACAAAGCTGAATACAAACTCCATGTGGTCTGCAATATTGAGTAATGGAAATTTATAATGTAAGTGGCTTCTGACACATTTCTATCCTATTATGTCAGCTGACTAAATATGTGCTATAGTATTATAGCAGAAACTCAATTTCTTCTTTCTAGACTGTCCTTCCCGAGAATCTGTCCATATGCTATGCTATGCTATATTCTTTGCTGTCAAATAAGAACAAAAACAGGCTACTCTTCACCAACTGAAGACATCTTTGAAACTCTTAAATCTAAGAGCATTTTTAAGTGAAAATTAATTGTATGCATAGCTTTTATTCTTAAGTTTATGAGTAGCTGTAAAATGAAAATATGTTTATTATTAATCATTAAAGCTAATTCTTGACAAAGGAAATACTAGTTAAATATTAGTTATAATCCCACTTTCTCTTCAGCTGAAAGCTTTTTATGAAGCTTTCAGCTGTATCACACAGTTTTTATGAACAGCTGGAGTTGGATCAGTTATCATGGAGATGAATGTGTTTACATAAGGGCCATCCACAGCATTTCTCATTCATGTTGGCATAAATGTTAAGCATCAAAGTCTATTCTTGGACGTGGAAATAGTAGTTTTAACAAAACAATCTCAACTCAGTATTCACTTGCTAGCTGCTAACATTCAACAGTATCACAAGGTCCCCATCAGTGGATGTATTTCGCTGTTGGGAGAAGTTACTAAGAAGACCTTGGGTGGGACTGTTTAATCACATTTTGTTGTGTGTCACTAAAGTTCAGAATTTCACTTTTAGCAGTTTAATTAGTACAGGCCCTGAATGTACTAGAACAGCATCACTATCTTTCCTCTGCTGTCTCCTTTATTCATTTTACTTTACTCTACTTTTGAATGTGAGGTTAGTGATAAATGACAGGCTAATAAGCCATAACAGGAGTAAATGGAGGTTACCAAAAAAAGGAGAGGAAATGTTTAAAGCGAGGTCACCACACTGAATTCACATTTACACAGTTAGACTTTAAAAAATCCATTAAATCAGACTGCACCTCCCGCCACATGGGACCCTTCCAGCAACAGGCTGCTGACCCATTTTTCCTCCTCACCCACAGTTTGTGACAAATTTGATCAGGTGTGCTTCATAATGTCTCTGCGTGTCAGCAGCTGAGAGAAATGATCGCCCTTTACATATAAATGGGAAAGAATGATTGATCACCCTTGTACTCTCACTAATGAGTGTGTGACAGTGAATGCAGACCCGATGTTACACACACAGCTAGATTCATATTTGATACACACACACACACACACACAGAACACTGCTTTTGACCACATTATTATAGGAAATGTTTTTTTTCTCATTAAAACAACTTTTCCCACGTCAGTGTGAGCAGACCACATGACTTGCCTACAAACAGTGTATGTGGGTGTATGTTGCATGAATATCTCATGCATTGTAAGTGGAAATTGTGTGTGTATTTTCTGTGTGCATATAAATGTGTGTATTTTCTGTGTTCATATAAGTAAGTGTATTGGGAGTGTGTGTGTGTGTGTGTGTGTGTGTGTGTGTGTGTGTGTGTGTGTAGGCATGCAGTGTCCCTGTTTTCCAGTGAAGGACAGAGTTGTGATGAGAGGAGAATGACCGTGGCTGGTGTCACATATTCAATAAAATAGTCATCTACGCTCATAAAAAACAAGGACGCTACATCTCCCATGGACAACAATGAAATAGTGCTCTACACAGTGGCAGCTGCAGCACATTTCCTCCCACCCAGCAACTATTCTCAGTTATTCCCAGTTATGTTCACACAGTGTGACCTTTTTATCATCATGAGGAAAGCAACCTGCTGTCATATCAACCAAAATGTTCTTAGAAAAGATAATAAATAAGAACTCAATTCAGTATTAATACATGTACTTTTATCTGTCAAATTAATATTAGACGATAATTCTTCAACATAAAGCCAGTTGTGGTGTAAAAATCTAAGCAGAACAACATGACAGTAGTGATGCACCCTGTTTGACTGACAGGTGATCTCTGAGAAATACAGTACAGAAACACAACAGAAATTATAGCCATTTCAAACAAATATCAGAATGCTACAAACACACACACACACACACACACACACACACACACACACACACACACACACAGATGCTTGTCCACTGCATGCCACTTCTTAAACACACAGTCACACAGAGAGAGATCACTGAATATTGGCATAAGGCAGTCCTGCTTACTGGTCTGCAACATCGTCAGCAATAGCCCCAAAACACCTCTGGGTATTAAAGTGCAGCAAGTACATTAGTCCTAAAACAAGTATTTGTATGTACTGTATGTATGCCAGTGCAATAAGATGATCTCAGGTACCATAACTCATGTTTGACCAAATTAAAATTTTACTGTAATTTTTTTGTTGTTTTTAACTTTAAGAAAATAATATGTAATTAAAGTTGCACTAATGAACATTTTATATTTACAGAGCTATCCGAGTTATCATTCAACTCTGCAGTTTTGGTTCTCTGACCCACTAATTTGCGTGTTCTGTGCTGCAGGGATGATATTTTTTGTAGGCCATCGTGAAAGTTATCATCGCCCTAGTTTTCTGCAATAATCCATACTTTACCATACATCTTCACAAATAAACACCACTTTTATGATTTTTGAAGCGTAAATGCAATCGCCAGAAGTAAATAGCTAAAGTTATGCTATAAACTAACTACACCACGGTCGCATGACAGTAACACTAACACTAAGCTTCTAATACGCGCTTTCCTCTTCTACAAAAAGTATAAACACAACCAGGCTGTAAAGGCGGATGAGTTTCTGTGTTCAGAGTGATGACATGTAATGTCCCAGACAACTTATGTAGTCTCATTTAGCCACTTGTTAGCAACCACCATTTTTAAGACACGTAAAAGCTTCAAAAATAGAACAAAATGTGAAAAACTCTTTAGCTTGTGTTAACCACAGACCTTGAATCCCATTCTTGAAACCCTTTGACTTCGATACAAGGGAACTCAAAAGTGCAGAAATGCTAACTCATTTGCAGGTTTTAGGACTCATTCCTGCAGCACTCTATTTCATTAATTCTGTTTCCAGCAGCAAAAGGGATCTTTGATAAAACATCTATTCTCTATCTGCCCTGCACCAAATGAGATAGATAAAGTAAGTAACCAACTGGTGACAATGGTGAAACATTTACCCACTAAGGAGATATTTTCCTCAGGATTTATTATGTTCACAAATATGTGTTCACAACTTCATACGTGATAATATGTGTTGTTTTTCAGCTTGTTCTAAAACAACCAAAGTGTTTCCAAGTAAAAGTGTATTTTAATAATTCCGGGGTGTATGTGAGTAGTCTTTTTCCCACTCACATTAAAGGACTTTAAGCGTCAAATGTTTTTGCTTAGATTTGTGTGTTTTTGACAACATTTGGAAGATTAGGAGATACCTGTCGGAACACTCGACCCAGCTGCTGGTCCAGGCACTTGTCCTCTGCAAGCTGGACTACTGCAACTCGCTCCTTGCCGGTCTCCCAGCCTGTGCAATCCGTCCCCTCCAGAAGATCCAGAATGCAGCAGCACGTCTGATCTTCAACTTCCCAAGGTTTACCCACGTCACCCCTCTCTTCATCTCCCTTCACTGGCTACCCAT